>BGPR01004922.1:0-72453 GCA_013235015.1 Araneus ventricosus
TCATTTACTTTGGTTCAGGTTACATTATTTTCAATAAATGAGGAATACTAAAATCACTCGAGAATTGAATGAAAATAAAATCAAAATGTTCTACCTTTTCTTAATTTCTCGAAAATGCGCCCAGTAGAACAGCAACAGCAGTAACCATAAAGCGCCGAATGATGACGATTAACTGTTGTCAATTAGATATATCTTTTCCGACAGTTACGATAATATATTTTCATAAAGTGTGATGCACATATTACATTTCAAGCAGAATATTACATGGCACTCCTTATTAAAATTTTTATTTTAGGTATTTAAAAAATATCTGTCATCTATTCAAAAATAGTTTTGATAAATAGTAATTTTCATTATAATATGATTATTAAAATTGTAATCATCCGTATCTTGTAAATATTCTATTTCTTTGATTTATATAAAATTTACGGTGCTCTAAAATATTTTAAGTTTCATAAATTGAAAGATTCACTTACAAAATAATCACAATGTACTGAACTGAAAGTGTAATTTTATTTTGATTACTGTTGATTAATTTTTTTTGTTTTCATAATTGTTTACCTTTATTTGCTTCAAATCCCGTAACACAAATTCAGTCAATGCCGTTTTAAATCAAATAAAATCAAAATTTGTTTTTGTACTTATTATCAAATTAGCGGCAACAAGTAGTTTGCAGTATTGGGGTTTTGGTTGAGTGTTTGAGCTGTGTATTGGGAAAAAAAATGGTTGTAAACAATTGTATCGCTCAGGGAATGATTGATCTGTAAAGTACTATATACCCAAAGTATCCAGGACACTTGTAGATTTTCATATTTTTTTAGAATTTCTCAGCAGGAATGGTTTAACATTTCACCTTTAAAACTTTGGACATCTCTCAAAGAATAGACAATTCATTTTATTCAAGATTCGGCCTACAAAGGGGCAATTAGAGATCTACAATTCAGAGACAAAAGGGTTTTTTGGCCCCACCCACTTCTGAATATTGATAACATGACTTTCAGAAATGGTAATGTTTAATATTGCATAATATTTACAGGGTACAAGAAACTCACAAATATTTGGGAAGATATAAAGTTTTCTTAAAATCCCAAATTTTCCATGTTTTTACATATAACATGCAGAGTTTTCTGTTATATTGACTTTACAAGACGATGATAATATGTTCTTGAAAAAAGCATATTTGTAAATGTGGAAAAGATTAGCGAATAATACACAGAAATATGAGCATTTTTAGTAAATAATGTCATTTTATAAGCATTAAATATACATAATTTTTCTTTCACAACTTTACAAAGCCAGATTATATGGGGCAGCTTATTCATAAAAGAAGTTCAAATATCATTGAAATATTAAAAAAGATATTGGCATTACAATGAGCAGAATTTTATCTCTATCAGAAGAGAAGCGTAAAAGATGAGGGTTGCACAAAATTATTTTATGACTTATACGCTTTGAATAAGTTATATTGTATAAGTGGTTACAGAATTTGCTGAATACCCTTGAACACATCTAATATTCTTAATGAATAAAAAAAAAAATATATATGTAGAATTATTAAAATATTTTAAGGAAAGAAATTAGATGGGCTTAAAAATCGTTTGGCGTAAAATTGTTGAATGTAACTTGTTAATGATCCATATAGTAATATAATTAAAATAATAAAATTTTACCGTTATATAGCTAATTAGCTGGAATTTAAGTTATGCACATTAATTGATAAGTCTTCATATTCAGCAAATTCACTCACTATACAATTCAAATGCCAACTGACTTCAAAGGTATAAGTTTACTAAAATATATCAATTTATTGGCACAACCCCTCATCTTTTGCTTCAACAGATGATAAAATTCTGCTCATTGTATTCTTAGATATCTTTTGAATACTAATGATATTAGACTGAATCTTTTATATAAGTTGCTATATCTGGCTTTTAAAGTTTGTAGAAGAAAAAAAATTAAATATATTTTACCCCATGCATGCATGCGCAGTAAAACATTATTTACTAAAAATGCTCATATTTCCTGTATTATTCAAGCAATCTTTTCCACATTTTTACAACATGCTTCTCTAACATATTATCATCGTGTCTGTAAGTTTTGTTTAATACAACAGAAAACTCTGCATGTCATATGCAAAAAAGAGGTGGGAAAATTTGGGATTTTTTAAGAAAACCTTTATATCTTCCCAAATATTTGTGCTGAGTTTCTGAAATTTCCTGTAAATATTATGCACATTAAACATTACCATTTCTGAAAGTTTCATTGTGTTATCAATATTCTGTGAAGCGGGGTGGGCCAATATTTTGTCTTCATCAGTTTGTAGACGGTCCCCCTAATTGCTCTCAGGACCGAATCTTGAATGTAAAACGTGAATTATTGTCTATTCTTTAGATGTCCAAAGTTTAAAGGGAGTCAGTTAAACCATCCTGGAGAAATTCTAAAAAATGTGAAAATCTGTAAGTGTCCGGATACTTTTAGGCATATAGTGTATTATTCAAGGTGTGACCAATATGTAGAGTGAATGATGAAATAAGTCTTACATTGAGTAGGCTTCAAATGGAAAATGTTTGCAATCCTTCAAAATAGTTCCCACCATATACTATGCACCTCTGATAAGTTGTGTACAAATCGTCGAAAGTACTTGAAAACTCCTCCACTGGTACAGCTTTCAATTCCTGCGTCACAGCAGTTTGAATGTACGTAATGTTTGTAAATCTTGGCCCTTTTAGAGCCACTTAAAGTTTAGGAGTGGTGACAGGTCTGTGGAATGTATGGGTATACAACAGTTCAGCAACTGTTGAGCCTGAAACTGCTTTAAAAGCGTAGTGGTATGCGACCTTGTATTATCGTGCAAAAGAAACCGGTTAACCTGGAGTTTAGTGTGCATACTCACTTCGTTTCCCTTAAGCTCGCCAAGAGAGAAACTGCCGCAGCATTTGTTTTGGATGCGAGTTTAAATGTTTTCGACATCGCTTGCACATGCGGCGGCAGTGATTTGTTTATCAGTCTATGGTGCATGCCCTTAATTTCACCTCATTTCGATTGGCCCACTGTCTTCTCTCTTCGATTTGATTGGTCAGCGTACAAATTTGAATAATACTTCGTTTGGAATTTTTTATTATTTACCAAACGATTTTTTTCAATAACTATACGCTTCTCTTTTAAAAGATTTTCTTTTGTCGAATTTGCTGATTCTCTTTCTCTGTGTTGCTGATTATATTTCCAAATATTGAGCAAGGAATGCTTTTTCTGGAAACAATGGTTCCCTTGCTACATTTAATCATCTTCAGACTTGGTGTTTTACCTGCGTTTGTGCTTTCTCTGTGTGTTTCGTTACTCAATGAAAAAGCGAAGTTACGAGGGGCCTGCTTTGCTAAAAGCAAAGCCGCTGATGTTTTTTTTTAAGTTAAAAAAATTTGCCCAGTACACACTTGCTGAAGGCATTGCTGTGCTCAATCTCTCATTTTGAGATGCTGCAGGCATCGAATGTGCAGGAGACCTATAAAAAAACTCTCTGCTCATCCTAAACAGTGTTTGGTGATGGCAAATAAAATTGCGCCAAAGAAAATTGGTGAGAAAATAGTACGCACCCTAAACTCCAGGTTTACCAGGGAACCAATGCCATAATCAACAACAGCTGTACAAAGCGCACACAACGAATGAACAAACCGACAAAACAAATTCGATTGAATCAACCAATCACATGAAACAGGTGAATGGAACAAACCAATCAAAACAAATCGTAATATCGCACCATGCGCAAAACACTGATGAAAAGATCAATTTCTGCGCATGCGCACATCTCACTCGTTAAAGTCATCATTGCGCAACCAAAACAAATGTTCTCTCCTCTCCATTCTTGGCAGCAAAGACTTGGTGATCCTAAGAGCAATGAAGTAAGTGGGCACCGTAGAGTAAAATTTAACTGGTTCCCATTCGACGTACCATCAGCTTCAGACAGTGGAAGCTAAAGATGTTTTCCAGTGGTGTGTGGATCAGGGATTGATAGCAAGCAGATACTAGTGTCCTAAGTATAAACAACAATTGGGCAATTAAAATAGGTATGTGAAGTTTTAACTACACTTTTCTCATTTTTGAACATTTTCATTCACTTTAGGTTCAGAACTGTGTATGTTATTCTGTGGTTTCACTTCTCAATGAATAAGTGAAGCTACTAGTGTCCCGCTTTGCAGAAAGCGAGGCCGCTGATGTTTTTTTAAGTTAAAAAAAATTGCCCGGTACACACTTGAAATGCCGAAGGCATTGCGTGCTCAATCTCTCCTTTTCAAATGAAGCATGTGTTGGTAATTCAAATGAAATTGTTCAGTCACTGAATGAAACGTATCTCATTGGTTAATTTTCATGACATAGCCGAAGTTATGGCACTAGTCGAAGTTGATTGGTTGTTACAATCTATATATATATTGTTCATTTGTGTTTTTAAAGCAAGCAGTCGAATGGATGGCTGTCAGTGAGTGTGTAAGCTGCAAGACAGCAGCATGTTTCTTTTTAAGTAAACTGGATTAAAGCTATTTTGTATTTTAAACTGCCTGGTATCTGCATGAACTCTGCAATATTACACTCATGACATGCCAACAGTGGTTATGGGCCATGCGATCCCATACTTCTTTTTGCCAGATGCAGTTTAAGTCGTGCTGTTTAAATTAAACCGAAAGGATTGTGCCTGTTTGTTGTGAAGTCTATAAAGCAGATCGGAAGATGAATATGCCGGCGGAGTCTTCGCCATTTGCATTCCCGAAGTTGGATGGTTCTAATTATACCTCATGGAAGGAAAACATGAAGGTCGTGCTGATGGATCGTGGTTGTTGGAGCTTCATAATTGAGGAAGATAAGCCATGTCCTGAACAAGCTACTGAGAAAGAAAAATTCGAGTATGACTGGAGAAAGCAGAGATGTTACACTACAATTTACCAAGGCACAGAAAGAAAATTTCTGCCGTTAATCCAACACACAACAGATGGTAAAGAAGCATGGAACATTTTGAAGTGTAATTTCGAACCAACTTCCAAAGCCCGATTGGCAGTTCTTATCGGTGAATTTTTCGAGCTCAAGTTTAATCCAGAAGAAGAGACCATTGGAATTTTTTGCAAGCGAGTTGATGAGAAGAAAACTCGAGTTAAAGAAGCGGGTTTTGAAATTCCTGAACTTTTAATCGCATTACAACTTATTAGAAGATTGCCAGCTGAGTATGATCATTTAGTTCAAACCCTCTATTGAAGGATGAAGAATTTAACCATCGGGAAGTTGAAAAAGAACTTGTAAACGAAGCTGGACGAATTGAACTGAAACAGAAGGATTTGAACCTAGATTATACAGAGAATGCATACACCGTTGGATCATTTCGTCTGCAGGAAACTCGCAAGAAATCTTTTGAACGCAGTGGAGCAGTGTTGGACCCTTCAAGAAACCCTGGTCAATGCAGAAAAATCAGTTACCCTAAAGGAATGGGGCCGTTTTGTGACTTTTGTTCCCACAAAGGACACGATGCATCTAAATGTTATAAGAAGCGGAATAAAGAAAAGAAGCAAGCTTTCGCATCGGAAACGTCTTTTTGTAGAACTAATCAAGCTTTTGGAGTATCGAAGGGCTGGGATCAGTTCCTGATAGATACCGCAGCTACTTCCCATTTTTGTTATGAATGTGACTGGTTCAAGAATTTTAAGGAACTAACAACGACAAAACCCTCCTTGCTGATACGAAGTCTACGTGTGAAGTTAGAGGAATAGGTGATATAGATTTCATCGTTAAAGACATTAAAGGTAAAGTTAAAATCACTTTAAAAGATGTATTTTATACTCCAAACATGAGGAGGAATCTAATTAGTGGAGCAAGAATGGACATAACAGGACTTAAAATAACTTGGTCAAATAATGTTATGCGTATATGTCATTCTAATAATGAATATTTCTTTTCAGCTTTTCAGCAAAATATGCTTTATATAGTATCTGGTTATCCTTTATTAGACAGTATAATGTATACTAGTGTAGATTTAAATTTAATCCATAAGAGATTATGCCATGTCAATATTTCTATTATTAAGGATATGTGCAAAAATAAATCGGTTAAAGGGTTGGAGAAAGTAAATATTAAAATAAATAATGAATCTTGTATATCTTGTAATGTAGGTAAAGCAACAAGAACGTCTCTGAAAAAGAATTATGTGTACAAACGAGTAACAAAGTCTGTTTTGGACAAAGTCCACATGGATTTATGGGGACCTGCACCTGTTAATTCTTTGGGGGGAAGTAAATATTTCTTGTCCATAATTGATAATTTTTCTAGAAAAAAAGATGTATTTACTCTTAAAAGTAAAAGTGGAGTATTTTCAATTTTTAAAGAGTACTTATCTAGGGTACAACGTGAATTAAGAAGGAAACTTAAAAGTGTCAGGACGGACAACGGATTGGAGTTTTGTCACAAAGATTTTGAGACATTTTTAAGAAACTTGGGTATTAAAATTGAGAGAACATCTTTCTATACACCGGAATTAAATGGTATAGCTGAAAGATTCAATAGGTCAAGTATGGAAGCAGTCAGAACTATGCTGCAAGATAGTGGCTTACAACCAAGGTTTTGGGCGGAAGCACTTCATGCCTATGTTCATACTAAAAATCGGTGTAGTCATAAATTAACAGAGGGAAAAACGCCGATGGAAATATGGTCGGGACATAAACCCTCCATTAGACATTGTCGTACATTTGGTTCACTAGCATATGTGTATGTACCAATAGTTAATAGAAATAAATTACAACCCAAAGCTAAAATTGGAATATTGGTAGGTTACGCTGTGAATAGAAGAGGATACAGGGTATGGTTACCTAAAGAAAGGAAAGTCGTAGAAAGTATTCACGTTAAAATTGATGAAACTAAGAATGGCGTGAAAACTTTGTTTGGTCAAGTTAAACATTATGATTATGCTATATATCAATTGGATCAAAATTTAAATAACGATAGTGATTGCAGGGCACAGGATGAAAAATCTAGTTCACCGGAAAAACCTTCATCATTAGATATTTCAACTTGGATAAGATTAGAAAAACCTAGAAAAAAAATAAAAGGATAGATGTTTATTATTATCCTCCTAGTAAAGAACGACTTAGATCCACAAATGATGTTAAAATTTATTGTGAGAGAAACAAATTAGAGTTTGACCCTAATCAGTTTAACTTTAAACCAACAACAACAAATACGCGTTTTGCAGAAAAATCGGAATGTGATAATGAAACTAGTTCAGATTCCGTAGATGAAGCAAGCCTTGTAAATGATATTTTTCAACACGAGATATATATGACTGAAATCCCCAAAACATTTAAAGAAACTCAAATTTCTCCAAATAAAGATAAATGGGACGAAGCTATGTCGGAGGAAATTAAATTAATGCAAAATAGAAAGGTTTGGGATCTGATTGAACCCAAATCTAATATGAAAGTTTTAGGTTGTAGATGGGTATACAATATTAAACATGATGAGAAAAATAATGTAAAGAAATATAAATCGAGATTGGTAGCACAAGGGTTTAAGCAAAGACCAGGTGTTGATTTTACTGATGTATTTGCACCACTTGTGAATTTTGATATAATTAAATTTTTATTCATTTTATTAGTATGTATTTTAGGGTGGAATCATGCTCAGATAGATGTAAAGGGAGCATATTTGTATGGAAATCTGGATATTCCCATTTACATGCAGCAACCCGAAGGATTTGCTGTAAAAGGATGCGAACATTATGTTTGCAGGTTGCATAAGAGTATATATGGTCTTCACCAGAGTGGTAGACAATGGAATATTGAATTAAATGAAATTTTATTTGGGCTTGGATTTCATCAAAATGAGTTATGTAATGGTCTATATACTAAACATAATTGTATTTTATTGGTATACGTAGATGACATTGTCGTTTTCAGCAAATCGCAAAGTGATCTTGAAGATTCAATTCTTAATATAAAAATTGGAAATAACGGAGTTGGGACCAGTTAGATACCTACTTGGTGTAAATTTTGAGTGAATCGGGGATTCTGTGTATTTGCATCAGAATACATATATAAATAAACTTAAGACTAGATTCAAAAATTTACCAAGAAGGCGAATTGCGTTACCTTTGAAAGTAGGTTGTATTTTACCTGATAGAGTAAAAGAAAATGAGATAATAGAAACGGAACTTATGAGACAGATTCTGTATAAAACATTAATTGGATGCCTATCGTTTATTGCGAATAGGTCCAGGCCAGATATTGCATTTGCTGTAAGCACAATGTCACAATTTTGTAATGGATATATGTATCATCATTGGACTATTGTTGTTGATATTTTAAATTATGTGTTTACTACAATGTATTATAAAATAAATCTTTCGGATACTCATAATACTAGGTTAACTATGTATTCAGATTCTAGCTGGGGATGCAAGTTAAATGATAGACATTCTACAAGTGGATATATTATGTTATTTGGAAATGTACCAATAACATGGAAATCTCAGAAGCAAAAATGTATTGCTTTAAGCTCAATGGAAGCTGAATTTATAGCACTAACAGAAAGTGTAAAATGTATTATTTGGTATTCTAAAATTTTAAAAGAACTTAATTTAATTGATTTCAGAATGCCGGAATTGTACTGTGACAGGCAATCAGCTATTCATTTTTCGAAAAATAATATTGAGAATAGTAAAACTAAACATATTGATATAAAGTATAAATTTGTTCGAAAATTATTATATGATAAAGAATTTGAACTAAATTATCTAAATTCTAAGAAAAATTTGGCCGATTTCTTAACAAAACCTCTTGTAAAAGAAAAATTTCTTTCGGTAATAAAGGCTATATTTCAAAAGGATTCAGTAACTGATGGGGCCGAATGTTGGAAATTTAAATGAAATTGTTCAGTCACTGAATGAAACGTATCTCATTGGTTAATTTTCATGACGTAGCCGAAGTTACGGCACTAGTCGAAGTTGATTGGTTTTTACAATCTATATATATATTGTTCATTTGTGTTTTTAAAGCAAGCAGTCGAATGGATGAATGCCAGTGAGTGTGTAAGATGCAAGACAGCAGCATGTTTCTTTTTAAGTAAACTGGATTAAAGCTATTTTGTATTTTAAATTGCCTGGTATCTGCGTGAACTCCACAATATTACACTCACGACATGCCAACAGCATGCACAGTAGCGCAATGAAAAGCGCACTGCGCATTCAAAACAGTGTTTGGTGACAGCAAATTAAATTGCACCAAGAATAATTGGTGAGAAGCAAGTGGGCACCGTAGAGTAAAAGTTTACCCCAAGAGCCAGGCTGCTTCAGATGTGGCCATACATGGCGAATACGAGCCAAGAGTCATTTGAACATCTCACAGTAAAGCTCACCATTGGCAGTTTGACCTGCAGGAAGAAATTCCTTGTGGATTATGCCTTGACAGTCAATAAAGCTTATTAACGGTGTCTTTACCCTTGACTTTTCGAAACAATTTTTTTTTTTTTTCCATTTTGGGAAGTTGGATCCGCACCACTCCATACTCTGGTGTTTTGTCTCCGGGTCATACTGGAAACGCCAGGTTTCACCCTGTTTGCGATGGTTTTCACAAATTGCACATTTTCATCCACTATGTCGATGAAGTCCCCACAACATTCCATTCGTTGCTGTTTTTATTCCTCCTTTAGGTGATCAGGAACAAATCACGAATAAACTTTGCTCTTTCTCAAATCCTGTGTCACAGTTTTCCAAGGGATTCGTCCAACAGCATCCTGATGGTTAATCACTGATCTCACTGCAACACGTCACATACTCTCTCTATGTTTGTGTCTGATCTGGTGGTGGGCCGTCCACTTCGACGCTTTCATGCCTGTCACTAAACTTTTTAAGCCACATGTTCACGGTCTTCAAGGTCATGGTGTCATTTCCTTACACCTGCTTCAGCATTGCATGACTTTCAAGTAATGATCCACCCAATTTGCTGCTCCATGACATGCCACAAAACCACTGCACAGACAACAGTGGATAATAAATTTATCAAGACTCGCAAGCACAAGAAATCAAACACGACTGTTAACTGAGTATTACAGAATATTACAAATGTGTCGATGGCAATCAGATTGTTTCGATTTGAGGTGTGATTCACCCTACCTATTGGTCACACCTTGTATTTCCAAATAGAGTTACAAACTCCTTCTGTAGAGAAATAAGAATTTTTTTTTTCTTCTGTCACTCAGGAAAGTAAGGCAAAGAGTTGTTCAGATGTCAGAATGCACTCGAGAACAGAAAATTATGTTGGTTTAATGAAGTTTTGATGATCAATTATTTAGGTAAATATTTATCAATCATTTCTGCATTTAATGATTTATGTATTTTTTGATCATTAAAGGTCAGTGTAGGCATGCATTGCATTTAAATGCTGCAGTACCTATGGTAACATAGAAGCAGTCATCCAACTTGAGTGGAGTAAACCCTGAAAACTGGTTTTACTTATGACTTGAGAATGCCTACGAGAATGAGAAAATATTAAAATTATTTAATCTGCATGATGATGATGATTAGTGTTTTACAATAATTCTTCTTTCCATACTTTAATTTAATAGAAGTTGTTTTAGTATCGATTTAAGTGATAAGGATTTTTCTGGGAGGAATGGTGATAGTACTGGTAACACCCTTATATAATGGTACATTAAAAAATTGGAAGGAATATATTTGATATCTTCTTGTTTTTGTCAAACACTTACAGCAGTACCTTTGCCAAACCAGAGTAATTTTTTAAAAAAATATTTCCTGTTATATTATGTTTATCCTTTTACAAATAACAGAACATTCTGACAAAGCTTGTAAAATCATTATTTTGTCTTAATTATCAAGGTTCATTTAACCACTCAACATTAAATAAATAGCGTATCATCAGTATTAAAGTTGCCAATCTGACTAGACAAATTGTGAATATTTTAATAAAGTATAAACGATACCATCTGTTCAAGAGTAGGTAATACCTGAAGTTTATTTTAAATGCTGCTTTGACTGTGTTAAATTAGTTTACAAATGATTTTGAATAACTGACAAGAGTACAGCTTAATTGTTTCTCAATTAAATACAAACTTAGCTGATCTAAATCACAGCTATACACTTACAATTCTATTTGGGTTTTAGTTTCATTTTAAGTTCTCTTTTTATTGTTAAATTTAGATGGATTTGAAAGGTAATGATATAATTACAATAAGCAGAACCTGTTGTATATTCAGAGGATAATTAAACTGATGGTCATAACCCCAGTGGCAGAATCACCGCGACGCTGTGTCGTACGTCGCAGATTTTGGACACTGTCTGCAGATTATTTTGTAATAAAGTTTATTATGTGCTCATAAAATAAATCCCATCATGAAAAATATGAAAGTTATTAATCACACTTTCAAAAGAATTCTACAATTATTATATAACGCACATTGCAAAAATAAATGTATGTGTCCCCCCCCCCTCTTTCTTCCCTATGGCTGAATGGGTTTCCCTAGCAGACCTAGTGACTGCAATTTGACCTTGAGTACACTAAGTGCCTCATTTTGGTATTGGTTACGGCCGATGTTTTCTACGTGTTTCATTCCAATATGTTTATGGCACTTTTGGTTTCTGGAAATAACATGCGATTTTTACTTCCAGATGGCTGCATATGTAGATAAAATTCGTTGTTTTGATTGCGACGCTGTATTATTACGAAAAATCTTAAAAATTTTTATCGATCTCTACGGCTGCAATTTGTCGTAAAGAAATTTTTATTATCTTAATTTTTATTTTTAACCAAGAGCCAGATTTAATCAATAAGTAAATACTAATCATTAACTTTATGCGTTGTGTTGTAGCAATTACCCAATGTGCATCTAGGTCATGCCTTATGGATGCTGAGTCAACATGAGACCATTCACAAAGATAAATCTTTAGCTGCAAATATTGAACATTTGTTTAAAAGCAAGATAAATTTAAAACAGAAAAAAAATTTAAAACTCTTAAGGAATCAATCCTCTTACACTAAACAACATGGTGTATGACCTATAATCACATATTTCGTTAAGTATTTTGTGAAATATAATTGTCAGTTCAATAAAGATTCATTCATTATAAAATATTGAAACAGAATCAAAGATATGCTTGTGAAGCTAATTTTATTAAAAATTTGGAGTATTATGGAAGAAAAAGGGACCCAACCTCCGTTGCAGACTGTTGAAAAGTATTCTGCCACTGGGGTCATAACTCTAAAGTGTAATAGAACTTGCCTAAACAACTTTCGCAGTACAATGATGGGGTCAAAAAGTAAGTTCACACCAGACGAGAGGCCCCTGGGTGGTGAAAATGAAGAACAGTAAAGACGAACAATAAAGGGCAAAGAATATTATCAGAAACTTTACAACAATGCTCAAATGAGCATAAGCATCTGCAGCTGTGACATTTATTCAGTGAAAAACTTCTCTGGTGACTCATGGAGCATCTCTTAAATGACACTTTTTAGCTGTCCCGAGCGAAAATCCATTTTGTTGTAAATTGGGCTGTGCCTGCTGAAGAAAGATGAGATACTTCTGTCAATATAGGTGGTCTGGTATAAGATAGATTGCATTTAAATGGGCGTGTATAATCTGGAGAAAACTCCCTCTTGCTGCTTGCGGTACTTTTCCGTTAGCTGCCCAGCTAATGGAAAAATGTCGCCAATTGTGAACCAAACGCGAGCCAAGTCGCAAAGCGAATGACAACAGAGAATGGTTGTAAGAAATTTAGCGGAATTCTACGTTATTTGGCAATTTTTCGCTTGCGCCCGGCTAACGGAAAAGTACCCTGCTTGCTTTCGGACCCCACATTGTATTGTAAAAGTTTTTTGTTTTGACGAATTCTGTCACCCCTTAAAGTTGTAGCCATTACTCCCTGCAGTTGAGCACTTATGAAACCAGTTTCATAAAATTAGTTCCTTATCAGTTTGTCATATAATCAAAGGCAGTAAAAAATTGTAACAATTGTAGTGAAAAATTATTATTATTCTATCTTTTTGTATATAGATATTTTTATTTATTGTCAGGAATTTTCCACTAAGAAAAGGTATCATGCAGTAATATAGAGAAGTGACTTGTGTGTGGCTTCTGAGATTTGTATAAAAGAAAAAATCATGATTGGTGAGAGCAATAAAGAAGGTAATTTTCCTTTTAAATTTAATTATAAAATGTGAATGTATTAAAAATGAAGTGAAGTTTAATAAAAACTAGTTGATAGATCTGTTTAATTCATAGATTATAGTAACCAATAAATTCTTTCGTCATTATCCAGCTAGTTCTTTCATCTGTATTTATTTTAACCCTCTAGGCTGTCATTTATTTTGATCTAATAGCTTTGAGCTCTTAAAAATTAACTTCTGAAGTGAACAATTAGCTCTTTATTGTGTTTATAATAAAATCTCTGAAATCTTTAGAGTATTTTATCCGTGGTAGTTTAAGAGATTATTCATTTAAGCATGAAGTATCTGCGTTTGAACTGAACATGAAAAACAGAGAAGTACTGTTCAAGCACTTATAGAGTTAAAAGATTACTCGTTAATATAAAATATCATTGTAAATATGAAATCATATTCAATAAAAAAAAGAGTAGCACTTCTGATTATCAGATATGGCATGTTTTATTTTACTGTTTTTTATTAAAACCTATGCAAGGTGTCCAAGAAAGATCTTATTAATCTAAACATTAATAACAAAAATACGAAAAGGTGGAATTAAATGCAGTTTTTCAGCAAACAAATGAAGTCTTCACATTTTTTTTTACAGTACGTTCAGTGTAGCTCTACATTAGCACATTCACTAGTACCATGTATCTAGAAAGTTTCATTGTCTCATCGTTAGGATATGGAGTTTTGAAAACCCATACATGAATGAGACAGCTCCAAATTTAACTCTTGGTGTGGTCTCTTATAAGACACTGTAATCCATTTTTCTTTGTGGAGAAGACGATTAACCATGATGTGTACAAAGATCTTGAGTTGTACGCTATTCCACAATTGGAACATTTACAGACAAATGTTTTATTTCAGCAGGAGGGTGCTCCACTTTACTGAACATGTTCTTTATTCCAAATGATGGATTATTTGTGAAATTCACATAACTCGGTTGGATTTCTTCGTGAGGGATTATGTCCAAGTCATTGTTTATCAAACACCTATTTCTCATATTTTCATTTCAAAGAAAAGGATACAATTAGAAATTCTCGCTGTTATATACAAATTCTAAAAAATACTTGGTGGGGAATGGAGTGTATTCTGGACATTCTTCATTCTACTAAAGAAGCTGATGTAGAGCTGTGTTGAAGGTACTGTAGAAAAACTGTTACATTTCTTCTTTTTTTTTGCCACAAAGTGTGCTTCATTTCTCCTTTTCATGTTTTTCATAATAATGTTAAGAATAATGAATGTCTTGGACAGCCTGTATTTTTAAATTATGGATTCTAAAAATAATTAATAATTAGTGTGTTAATTAATTTTCTTTTAATAATTTGTCTATATTATTTTATTTTTAATGTTTCCTAATTAATATAATTTTTAAAAACAAATTGAATTGGATACTTTATACTTATTGAACAGTAATATTTAGGAATGTTTTAAATAAAATACTATGTTTGGTTGGTGCAATTATGGCAGTGCTCTTACCATCAAGTTTGATCCTCTTTGATGCAACTTATTTAAAACTCTTAAAAATGAATTAAAATAAAATATTGTCAGAAAAATGTCAATTTGCTTTTTAGTTTGCATTTAATTTTTATTAGTTTGTGTCTTTCTTTGTTTTTTAAACACAATGCATGAGCTAACTTATGAATTTCCAGTACAATTTTAAGATGCTTGTTTTTTTTTTTAATTTTTATTATTAGGTGATTAAGCCTGTCCAGCACGCAACATTAATTTTTTTGAAATATAATGAAAAAACATGAATGGGTTTAGTTTATTGTCTAGGACATAGAATTTTCATTTTTTTTAATTGCCTCCTTCCATGGAAGGGAAGGGTGTCCCCCTCTTGGAACACCACCCCATATGAGACCCCTTCAAGGATAGCCATCTTGAAACATTAAAAAAATAAGGTTGATTCTTACACAAAATCATAAATTGATACTTCAAGGATATTTTGTAGGAACATTTTCAAGTGAATTTGCTAAAATTGTAATCTTTAAGAACTCAAAAAAATTTCCTATATATGAGTCAAGAAATTGGAACATTTTAAATGTAAATTGGTGCAAGCATATTTCATAGTATTGCCATCTATATTCTCAAAAGTGAACGATTTCCTACCTTTTGCACCAATTTTTCCAGTTTCAAAGTGGAAAGGTTTTTTTTTTTTTATAAAATTTTAAATTTGGTGTCCTCATTTGTGACCTTTGTGCTGGAAAGGGTTAAAAAAGCATATTGTATTCACAAAAAATTTTTATGTAATTTAATTATGAAAATGAGAAAGTATAAAAACAAATCTTTCAATGTTATTAACTAAAAAGTGAGAAACTATACATAATATTTGAAGGTTTTCTGTAATTTAGATATAAAAATACTGCCACATTAAAAAAAAGAATCTTCTTAACTTTCCTTGCTTTAAGATGATAAAAATTAGATGCACAGGAGCTTAAAGTTTGTTTCCTTATTTAATTAGTTTTCTATAAGTTATTAAAAATGTACTGGTAACATTTTATAAAATTATCCATTTAAGAAAGTTCTAAAAGTTTTCATGTGATGTTAAAAGTTAAGTGCGTGCCTTAGCTCTTTGAATATATTTCATCTCTTCTTGTTTAGTCTTTTTAGCTTTTAAGCTGGATATCAGCATTTCTTTTATTTCTCTCGACTTGCATTTTACAAATAAACCAAATTATTCTCTAAAACTGGCATTTTCTTCATGGCACTATTATGAACAAATCAGACAAATAAAATTATTTTATGCGTGTCAAAACAACATTTATCATAACCTATTTTCTGTGTTTTTTTGTTTTTTTTTGATAATAAAATTGAAGTACTCAAAATAAATCTTGTGATGATTTTAAGAAATATAGACCAAAAATTATAAAATAAAAAATCTTTTATTTTAAAATTGTCTTTAGAAATTGCTCTCACTTGGAACTTTTTTAATGGTGGTAACATATATGACAACCAAAGTTATGCATCAGACATAAGGAATTCATTTCAATTTTTTTTTTACTTGTACAGCAAGATATATTTTTTTAAAATTATAAATGATAACATCAGAATTTTATACTATGATATTTGTTGTAGCAAAATTAGTCTCATTATTATTCAAATAATTAAAAGCATTTGCTGAATTGTATTGACGTCTGTTTTATTGTCAGGTGAAGTCAACGTGAATGGCCAAAAGAGGAAAGCTCTCACCTGGAACTTTTTTAAAAGACTAGATGAAACATATGCGCAGTGTAATTATTGCCATGGAATTTATAACTACCAGACGACTTTGTCTCATTTGCTCAAGCATGTGAAGAAGAAACACCCTGATGCACTCTTACAGTTTAAGAATCAAGATCGAGCTCTGGTAATTATATTTTATTCCAACACCCAATTCTCATTCTTTTAAATCACAGTTTGTCATTAATAGGATAGTACTATTCTGTCAACCCTTTACAGGGCCATTTTTTCTAGTAGTGGTACAAAATAACTTTGAGATTAATTTAAGAAAAGCAATTCATTTAGCTTATTGGATGGCATTAATTTTTTGTTAATTAATTATCAATTCGAAACACTTTGCTATGGTTTGAGATAAGAAGTAGGTTTTCGCTTTATCGACAAATGTGGCGAGAACTTATGCCAACCTTAAAAATTAATGAATTGGTGGGAAGTATCCTTCCCACAGCCTTAGAAAGCATTAATGGAGCCACAATTATCACCAAACTTAAATGCTTGCACTATTCCATAAGTGCCAATATTCATTGCTAGGATTTGGTAATGAGAGTTACTGTTAAAATTTGGCAGGTTTTTGTGTGGAGCCCCCACTAACAGAATTGTACCAGAGAACCTTTAAATATTTTATGATTCCTAAACTATAGAATGGGTAACCGTAAGATCTTTATTAACTTTTTTTAGTTCTTCTCATATTTTTGTATTAAAAACCTGTGGAAGAGGTCTCTCCTAGACTTTCTCGCATACTCCCTAACAAAGGTGTCATCCCCTTGCACAAAAATTGTGAACCACTCAGAACCGCAGCAAGGCAAATATGCCAAGTGGGTGGAAATACCGATCTACAATTAGAGTTAGAAGACCACATACCAAATTTTATTTATCTGAGTCATTGCATTTTGGAGTTATTTTATTCACGTGCATGCAAATATATGGGCTGACGGACAATCTGTGTGCTGATGGATTTGATCCAAAATTTGATATGGAGATACAATTTTAATAATTAAACTGTGTACCAATTTTTTTCCATCTAGCTATTTAAGTTTTACAGTTCTTTAATGATTACAAATTTGATGATTACAATGCTTTCTCTTTGTATACTTAGTATACAAGAAAGTAAAAATGCGAAACAGGAAAATTTCATAGTATAACTTTGCTTTCTGGCTAATTTCTTAGATGTATTACAGACCTGAAAAAAGATAAAATTTTAATAAGAAGAATTAAAAGATGCTTAAATTTCTGTCAAAAAAACTTATAAAAATATTATGTTGGGATTGCTGTACTATGTGAAATCAACTAATTTTTGTTTCAGTTTTATAAATTGAACTCTGTTATGCTAATGGTGCGAGAAAGTGGTCTAAATTTGATCCAGCTGGTCCTTCTTCACTACCAGATTGATCAGATGAAGATTGATTTTTTGAATGTGTTATCAAGAATGAACCATAAGAATGGTTTTTCAAAATTTTTTTATCTTTCTACTATGCTTCGCACAGTAATATTTCTTGTGGAAAACATTTTCTAATTATATAAGAAATGAATGAAATAGAAAATATTTGTTAATTACAATTAAAAGAATGCTTTGATGGATCTTTTGACGTTCAAAAATGTATAAAATGCTCTTTCACACCAAGGACCTCGGAATGTCAAACAGAATAAAGTCAAAAACAATAAAAATAAAGATCTACTCTGACCCACCCAATGGCCAAAGGGTCATCAATACTACTAGCTTCCTCAGACAAAGAATAATTTATGAAATGTAAAAAATAAATATACATACAATAGAATAACAAAAAGGAAAAATTAATCAAGAGTAAATATAAAAATTACATAAAGTAAGATGTAAATGTCAATGAAAATGTTGGGTCCATCTAGTTCTTTTGTCAAGAGTTGCTCCACAATCTGAATGACAGAGTTCCTAACAAGTTGCAATTTCTGGAAAGTTCTCAGTTCCAACCAGGAGGCCTCAATTCTTTTTGTTTTTGTTTGTTTGGTTATTCAAAGCTCATACTCTTTGATACTGTGTAGAATCACACCAACTGCTTTCCCATAGGAATACTTATTGTCTTTGTCAAAAAAATCTAGCCTGATGAGCTTTGAAAGTACAATGGCTTGTGAATATTTGGTTAAGGTAAAAATTTCCCTGGAGTCTTTTTGTGTTGACATCCTCAAAGAAATATTTTGTCCATCTTCCTTGAGTCAAATCTCCATGTATTCTGCCAGGAATTCATCATACTGAAATGTAAGTAAGGTTTTAGTGAAAGTTTTGTGATAATTAATTAAATAATTTGGTACTTTTCCGTTAGCTGAGCGCAAGCAAAAAATCGCCAAATAATGTAGAATTCTGCCAAATTTCTTACAACCATTCTCTTGGCGACTTGGCTTGCGTTTAGTTCACAATTGGCGAAATTTGCGCCCGGCTAACGGAAAATCGCTTCGCTTGGTGACTTGGCTCGCGTTTGGTTCACAAATGGCGACATTTGCGCCCAGCTAATGGAAAATCGCTTCTTGGCGACTTGGCTGTTCACAATTGGCGACATTTGCGCCCAACTAACGGAAAAGTACCAATAATTTTTTATTGATAAAAGACATGAAAATATATTCTTCCTGGACAATGGTTGGTATGTCAGCTAGTCGCTGATATTTACAACTGAATGTAATTCAAAACATGACTAACCCTTCTGCCTTGTTTGTGAGATGACAGAACTCATAAATAGAGTCCACACCCATTGCTGTGGGTCACTTTGTGGTGGTTCCGAGATGACACAATATTTTGGAAAGTGGAGAGCTTTTAAGCAGTGATTTCAATTATAATTCTGTGCGTTATTCAACTTGTTTTTGCATATGCATTTTGTATTTGCCTTGTCATTAGAAATTCTTAAAAATAATAACTGGAATTTTTAAATCATTTTATTTTGTTATGTTTCTACTACTGTTTTATTCAATGTATTTAATGAAACTGATAATGTGAAAATAATCTTTTTATTGTTCTAAGGGCCAAATTGTTTTGCTGATTTTTTATTTTATTTCAGTGTACTATTTAATCAATTTTTAATATTTTCTAAAAGCAGATGTTACTGTGCCAATTTATGTGAACGATTTATGCTATTAGCACTGAGTAATTCTGCACTTTGAAACCTCTGAAAATTTTGATGGCAATGTTTATTGTACAGATTGTGCATCAGATCATCTTTGAAAATCCAAAAGCAGGTTTCTTCCCTCCACAAATTGAGGAGTGACCTGCGACCAGAATTTTGTCATAACACCAGATCTGTTGCCAAATTCTTTGGCGCTGTGATGGCCTAGTAATAAGGTCTCGACTTTGGGGCTGGAGGGTTTGGGGTTCCAAACCCAATTCCTCTGAAGATCCACCATGATTGGGGCCTGTTGCACATTAAATCATATGTAGTGGCCAAACGTCCTCTCACTAGTATGGTGTGAAAGTTTGGAGATGGGGAGCCAGCTCATGTGTGGTCCTCATGATCTGACTGCTGTTCAAAATGATAATGTCTATCCCAAATCTGCCTTCATGCTGCTTCAAAACAGGACATTAATATAACTAAACTAATTTAAAGCCAAATCCTTTGCAAGCAACTGACCTTTTCTCATGTTCTTCTTTAACATCACTTAGAAATGTATTGATTTGAAAGTTGAAATGTCTGCTTAAAGAACCATTACATGCTCATCAGGTTGAAGCAGTGATGTAACAAATTAGGCAATGTTGGAATTCTCTAACCTCTGGGTAGCTGTGAGACCCTTACATGGGATTTCTTTGAGTGAGTGATGGAAACAGCAAAAAGACTACATAATTTTTAAGTCCCAGTTGTTATTTAGATTTCTTCTAAGCGACACGGTATAATGAAAACACACAAAATGATAAACTATTTACATGGTGAAAGAAACGCACAATTTCGTTGCTACTTCAAGATTAAACCCATTTCGATCCTTCAGATCTGCATCTTTCTGGCAAACACTAGCCAGCACTCAGTAAGACTGCTTTGGTCTGCAAACCAGAACTGCCTACTTACATACGACCTTACTTGTCGGCTCCCAGGACAGAATTGACATAAAATGGCTTCTTCTGCTTCAAGACGTCATAGGGTTACTAGAATTAGGGTGAAGGGCTGACACAACTTGGTTCGCCTTACAGTTGCAAAGATCATGCTGTTTTAATTAGGGTTTTACAAATTTTTTAAATTTATTTCTCGTAAAAAAAACAATGCCAGAACGACGTTCTGGCTCCCTGGATTGAAGCTTCCTGAGAACAGAACATTTTTCATCTTGCTCATGCACTTTCTTTTCACTAATTTTGAAAGCAGTTCCATCATATAAATCTGCATGTTCTCACAGCTCTATTTAAACTTGATACTTGGAGAACTTTGGCAGCTTCCTAAACATCAAGTTTCATGCTTTGTCCATACATATTGATTTCTTCCATTCATTCACACCCTTCTCCAAGACTGTGCCATGAATGCTTATTTTGAGTCTTTGCAGTTTAATGAGCATATTTGTAATGTCTTCTAAAGTTACAGAAATTTGGGGTTTCATCACTTCTGCATATTTTAAAGCATCTATGATGTCAAATCAACCTTTTTTTCAATGCCTTCTTGGCATCCGGGTCACAGACCTGGGCTCCGGGTGAAGAACTGACATTCTGACCCATCATTGTGAATCATGACTGTGTTGACTAATCAATAAACAGAAGCATTTCTTGCCAGCTGCCTGGACATTGTTATTAAAATCTGACTTCTGTCCACCTTCTATAATTTCGATTAATATAACGAGAATGTGCAAATTTTATGTTGAGAGAAAATAAATATAAAAATATAGTTCATGTCAGTTCCATTTGTCATAGATAAAAATAAATACTCTTGAAAATAAGAAAAATATATTTTTCCTTGCCCCAGCTGACTGGCACCCCTGGGTGAGAAATCGTAGGATTTTGTCTTTCCTGTCCCTCTCTATCGGCAGGCCTGATTGGCATCAAATCTTGGCAGATGCCATGTCATGGAGAGGTATTTTGTGTTGGAAATACTGTTTTTCTACGATTCTTTGCACCCCTCTGTAAATGCAGAAAAGTAATTATGAAGCTCTTGATGCAAACTGAGAAACATTTTGTCTTTAACCCATTTACGCCCAAATTTATTTAACCACTTCGGTTCTGAATTATGCACAGGACAGATAAAAAATCAGTGAGTGGTTAAATTTGCTGTATTATATATAAGGAACTTAAAAATGAAATATCATAATTTTTTGTCAATTAGCAGAATAATTAAAAAAATGTTCTAATAATAGGACACCAGGCTTCAATTAAGTGAACAGAAACATTTTTGTTTTAAGTTCAGTTTTTTATGAAATGATTTGAAACAATTTCTTTGGGCATGAAAGCATAAATATGCTTCTCACAAAAATATGTAGTTTTGAGTGTGCAACCTTCCAATTTGCATCTTTGTTGCTTTGAACTTTTTCCGACCTCATGCCATTGCAAGGTCTAGCAGATGGATTTAGCTTTTTCTTTGTGGTACAGCAGGGCCATTACCTGATGGACGTCCTGGTTTGGTAGGGGCTGCTGACAGAATTGAAAATGAGAGAGCTTCTGCTATTTGAAATGTGAAGACTAGTAAATCTATATAATTTTCCTAAGGAATTCCAGTACAATTTGCATCTCTTTTGTATAAAACCATATTGAAATAATGAAAGGTTATATGTAGGGCCCATTTAGGTAGATTCCTTATAGGAAATCTACCTATTGCTGTGGTTCTCATGATATGACTTCCGGAAAATTTCTGTAGATTTTCACCGATCATGACACCGAGTTCATAGATTGGCTATCCAGCTTGTGAAAGGGGTGGAAATTTTCCTTTCCTTATAATTACGTTACAATTGAAGATAGAAAGAAAATTGAAATTAGGCGAATTATTGCCTTTTCATAAAGGACAGTTTTTTTTGTCTAAAGTTTTTCTATAGCTGCAATTGCTTAGAAAGTATGAGACAAAAATTGATTTTCCCTCCCCTCCCCCCAACTTAAAGTACCTTTGAACCTATGCATGTTATCCTTTGTTGGAAAGCTCTCATCGTTCTCAGTTTCTTCTACCTTCTTTTATTCTTGCAGCTCTAATCCTTATGAAAATATAGGGACAGATTTTCTTTTCCTTATATCTCCGGACTACAGGAATTTACCTTTGCCTTCTGACTAGCTGACAGGGATTTTTTTTGCTTCTTATAGCCAATCATTACAATGACATTAATAAGTCATTCTTGTCACCCCCCCCCTTATACTTTTATTGTAAAACTTAAAAACTTCATTCAACATTGCATCAATTTTTACGGTTAATAATTGAATATCAACTGTAAAATATACATCCAACACAATTTTTTTAAGTGGAAATATTGTTAGCTGCAACACAAAGCAAACATTTTGTACTATAGACACCTGGTGTTCTAATAACAGAACAACTATAAAAATTCATGTTGTTTGCTCTAACGTCTGATGTCCTATTAGTAGAACAAATGTTTAATTATCATTTGTAGTGCAATTTCTCATTATTCTTAAGTTAAAAGCACCGAATTAGGCAGAAATAGTATGATTTATATTATGCAATTTTTTCAAAAAGCAGAGGATTAAATATAATATTGTTTTTTAGGACTCAAAAAACATGGACTTGTCTTTTGACTGCAGATGGTCAGAAGCCTCCATTATTTTTTTTCTGTTATGACTATGATGCCAACTATTGAGCAGAAATGAAAGCATCGTGTTATTATTGAATGATTAATTAGTAGAACCCAGGGTTTTTGAAATTGAAATTCTTAAAAATGTAGAATCTAGAGTAATATAAAGATGTGTCCTAATACTATGATGCCAGGGCATAGATTTCAATAAATTTCTATTAAAGTAGTTAGAATTTCTATTAAAGAAGGTTCAAAACAAACATATAAGTTATTTGTGAAGTAAAATTAAATTCTGGAGAGAATTTATTTTTTTAGGAAAAAATAATTTTTAAAAAAATTGGCAAAAAATCATTAATTTTTTTTTAACCTATATATTAAAGATTTTTAAAATATAGTAAAATATCAAAAAATAAAAATTCCTTTCTAATTCCTTGCATTACCTCAAAAATAAATCAAAGGAGAAATAAAAAAAAATTCAAACTGAAGACATTTTGACTTCAAAATGTGGCTAACTGTTGGTCCATGCCTAATGAAAACTGTTTGGGAATAACTGTTGACTTCATAGACAAAGCAAAAACCAAACAATGGAATGCGTTCTGTTCAACCACGGAAGTGAAATCTGCATGTTCTATAAATAGGACATTAATGAGTTGATGCAAAATCAGCATATCCTGTCTGGGTTGTGAAAAATGCAAGAGGACAAACTTTGAGTGCTCCAGCTTAAAGACCCAAATAAACACCAGCCATGATCTACATTGTTGCATGATTGTTTCTAATTTGATTTTGTTCTTGTTTTGAGGGATAGGGAAGAACAATAGCTCATGTTTGATGTTAAATCATTGCCCATGGACAAAGAAGAAACACTGAATTTTTGAATAATTCTCTTCCTCCTTGATGAGCAACATTCCATGTTATTCTTTCCATGTTTGTTCTTCTTTTTTCATTTTCAATTTGTTTAGCTTTTGTGTGTTAATTATTATATACATCTTTATGCTTATATATTTTATTGTTTAGAAGTTTGCTTTTATTTCACATTTCTGAATTTTCTTTTCTATACCTGCACCTATTTATGAATACTCAAAAACACACATGAGAATTATGAAGGGCTTGTTTGGATAAAGCTAATTCATATTCACCAGTAATACTTTTAGAAAGGAAATTATATTTCGAAAGGGTTTTCTGTTGCAATCCAAAAAGAAATTGCTATTCATCATGGTTGAGAAATAATAATTTCTTCTTGATTTCTGTTCATTTTAAATTTCTTGTTTTGCAGATTCCTTTGTGAAAATAAGAAATAAAAACAGTTTTTTTTTTCCTTTTTTGTATTTTGTTGCTTTAGTTTTTTTTTATATATGCTTTCAATGATTGTTTAATTTATATATATATATATATATATATATATATATATCTGATTACTTACTATCTTGCACCTTGTATAGAAGCAATTTATCATAAATTTTTTCAAAACTGTACATTTGAAAACTGTTCTATGTATAAAAATATTTTGTAATTTTCTTCCAAAATTATAATATGGATAATGATAATTATGTTTTAAAAATGTGTTATATATATATATTTGAATAGGAGATAGAAAAAAATAATTCCCCAGTGCCACCTACTGATGAAATATCCATGACATCATGGCCAGCAGTTGAAGTACTTCTTCAGACAGGTAAATAATTTGTCATATACAGTAGAATGGCACAAATCCGGAATCGTCGGGACTTCGGCAATTCCGGATTTGGGATAATTCGATCTTAAATCATTTCAATCTTAAAAGTGAATTTAACATCATAAACACAGAATTCGTCTAATTTTTTTTAAAGCTTATTTATTACTTGTTTTCTTTGATTTATAAACATAATTAATATTATTTCTTATTAATTTTAACATGTTTGACAAAACATTTAATTTAAAGTGAGTTGTTCATTAGTTTCGGTTTTTGATTATAACTTCTCTTTTATTTTATTATGCCATTATGTCCGACTCAAATAAAGTCCCTTTGCAGTCCTTTTATTGCGGTGTTCAGCACTTCCACTAAACTGTCAATTGGTATTTTATCTTCCACTTGTGTTTCTTCTTGCTCTCCTCTCGCATCGGATACTGAAGTTTGGAAGTTCATCAACACCATACTGTATTTATCGTGAGCTGACACTGTGTCGGGCTTTATCGCCAGCTGCAGTACTTCAAAGGCGTCATCTTTGGCAATTTCTTGTTCTATTGACTTGATGTACTCAAGTAGTTCAAAATTTCAGCTTTTCTTTCAGATCCTAACATTAGATTACAATACCCCAATACCTTTGTCGCACATTTTGCTATATATTGTTAAATTTCTTCCCTTCCCAGACTCTGCCGACTCTGGGCGCCGATTTGGTAGATAAAAGTTAGGATATATATATATATATATATTTTTTGGGGAGTTACAGAATGAAAAAGGTCCGGATTTGCGACGTTTGACTGTATTTATATATTTCCTCTTAAAGCAAAGGCAGCATACATCAATCTTATCAGCTTAATGGTTAATATCTATGATACTATATCTTGGTATCTCCTTGTGTTTATTGATGAATTTATTTTTTTACAGTTTATTTTTGTCATATATACACTGAGTGGCCCCTTTTATCTTTGAAACATCAGTGATTCTTTGTGACTTAGACTCTAAGAGTTGATGATGTGTCATTTCTGAAATATGGGACTGTGCTTGGTTAATTGCGCTTTCCAAGAGTGCATGTGGAGAGTTTTACTTGAGTCCCAAGTTGGACTATTTTCTACTACAACTTGCAATTTCTAGGGACCAGTGTGTTTGCCTTTTACTGTTACGGCATTGAATTTCTGTGGAATCTCTCTTATCCAGAAATGGTGACACCATTCATCATGCATTGCATTGAAATATGATGATGGCAAATAACAAATTTTTCTAGATAATTGAATTTTTATTTCTAGAGCTTAATTATTCGTGTTTTGTGATATCAACTGTTGAAGTTGCAGTTTGTAAAATCCTTTGGTCATGTTTCTCAATCTATTGGCCACACTCGTATTTTTCTTTATTAACAGTTAATAGATGAATATAATTGAATTTTGGTTCCATATCGTTGGTGCTGCCTGGTAGTGAGTTTGAGAAAGAAAACTACAGAAAAGCACTGTTTATACATCTTTGAAGAGACTTATCTAAAACGTCATATAAACGAAAAGACGTTTAATCGAAATTTTAATAAACAACTCTGATTATCACAAATTTAATTCAAATTCATTTCAAGATATTAATTTTAAAGCTTTTTAAGATAATACTAGTATATTACTACATAGTATGGGAAACATAATTAAATTTTAAAACTAAAACTACTAACTAAATTGTGAAAAATTATTCCTTTATTATGTATCTTTGAGTACTAATTATGCATTTTTAATATGATTTATGGGCTTGCAGGTGGGCGTTTAATTAAGAAAATATTTAATCGTCTCCTGAAGTGCTGATTGTCTGTGAATATTAAGTACCACATTATGAATCTAATTAAGTACATTGAATGATTTTTCATTACCCTTTTGACAAAAGGAATAAGTTCAAAGTTTTTCAGTGAAGTCCATTGCGTCTTTAAAGAAAGATGGAATAGCTTCTTTACATTCTTTTTCCTATTGTTTAAATTAGCACCAGACAATTTGTCTTCTATTAATTCATCAATCGTGAATGATTTCGAAATCGATATCAGCATTGCAGATCACATAGTAGAAAGGAGGAAATTTTAACATCTTAGAAACGATGAAAAGCACATATAACCAAAGCTTTGTATCGTATAAAAGAAACACTTTCTCGTCACATGAATACAAAGGAATCGGGACTTTCATGAAACAATGTGTAAATGTAAAAGACATATAAATGAGAAACGTATGAACTGTGCTTTACTATATTTCATCATTCCATAATATTTCTAACAATGAGTTATAAATTAGAAAGTAGAAAATAATCAATGTATTTAAAATAATTGGCAAAACCAGAGGACCAAGCCCCAACCACTGGACCAATTTCAAGAATTTTTATTTCATATGAAAACTCATGACCCCTAGACACATTGACAGTGATCACCTTATCACTCTCACCTGCCATTTTTGAGAGAAATTGTGAAAACATTACTACACTGTTCATCCTCTATGGGGAAAACCTTGATGAGAATCTCTCAGCTGCTGGTCCGATTTCAAGAATTTTTATTTCATATAAAAGCTTATAACCCCTAGATGTGTTATCAGGGTTCGTGCACTCCTTGAAAACGATTTTCATTTTCAAGCACTATGGAAACTCCTTGAATTTGGGTTTTACTCCTTATAAACTCCTTGATTTTCAATTTTTAACATTTTTTTTATTAGATGTGTACTACGTTTCACCGATAAAAAGGATTCTAAATCACTTCCGTATCAATTACCCAGTATTTTCCGTTGCTCTTTCCATGATTTGATGTTCATCTCTTAGCAGCATCCAGAATTTAATAATTGGCTTTAAGTGCCAATCAGTAATAACCAAAACAATAGAATGGTGCAAATTGAGAATGTTATTTCTCTTGGATTATTTCGAAAAATTAACTGTATTTCTTTAAATTGTAACTTATTGTTTGTTGTAAAGGGCATATATTGTGATGGTGGAGTTGAAGGAAAATGGATACTATTAATCAATTTTAGCTAAATTAGTTTTAATAATCAAGAAATTTTGTTAATTTTATTTTCTTCATACACTATTTTATAATCTATGAAAATGCCAAAAAACAGTTTCTAATATCTAAATCCATGTCTCTCTTTGCACCTTTATGTTTCAAATACTGGATCACTGTGCACTGCATAAGGTGTCTAAGCGACACCACTTTACTTACAGATTTAACATGGCATTCTTGGACAAATCAGCTTAGTAAAAACTTATAAAAGAAATAAATATAACCATATTTATTTGAGTTATTAGCAATGTTTTAAATACTCTAATATAATTTTTGTGTATTGTAAAAAGGGAACCCTTTTTCATGCGTAAATATTGACTCCTTGAAAATTTTGAAAACTCCTTAAATACTCCTTGATTTTTAATTTTAAAAAATCAGTAAGAACCCTGGTTATAAATGGTTACTTGCCAACCGCCACCTTTTATTTTTGAGATATATTGCAAAATAAAACTTTGGCAGAGTCCCTTAGTCTCTACCTTACCAATTTATTTCACTGAGTTGGAAGTATAGCCACAGTCTATTAATATAATGAGCGAATGGCTGGTTAAATATAAAGTTGCAGACGGTAAGAAGAGGGAAAACTCGACTCCACTACAGTCTCTACAGAGAAAAACCTTGACTCAGTCACCATCCTAAACAACTGGGCCAATTTATTTCACTACTTTGCAAGCATAGTTAAGCAATCAGAATTCTTCACGTTCATTTTGCAAGTTTAAAGTAACATTTGAGATCTGTATGCTCTTCTCTCAACATGGCATCTCTAGAGTATTGTAAAATAACTGTTGCAGGGGATAGAAACTTTATTTAGAACAGTTTTATGCTGCATAAATACAGCATAAAATTGCTTGGTTCTGAAAACTTTCACTCAACAATTTGTGGCAAAGTTGTGCAAAATATTAGAACTCAAATGGGTTTTCTTTTTAAAAGCCTGTTCCGCTAATCCGTATAAAGTATTTAAAGCTGAAAAAGGTGGTTGCACCTGCTAGTTAAAATAATAAAAGTTTATGTTGTTTAGCAATTCGATAAAACTGTGTTTTAAACATTTATTTTTTAATAAATTTGCTTTCCAGATGAATCCGAAAGTGGGGAAAAAAGTGCAGACGAGGAAAAATCGTCAGATATATGGGGTCTGTTTACGAAAATAGATGACACCTTTGCAGAGTGCAACTTATGTCAGATCAAATTGTCTTGTAAATATTCCATCTCAGATTTAATTGTGCACAAGGAGGCTGAACATTCCGGAGTTTTGTTGAAATGTGACTCTTCTGAAGATGTGAGTTTTTATTCTTATTATTCTTTTAAAATGTATGATGAAAGAAGATAATTTTGTACAATTGCATACTTTTATGTGCATATTTCAGCCTGTGAATGATTGATTTGTGGTTTTCCTTTTTTTTTTGTGGAGTGAAATAAGAAGAATTAAAATATTTTGAAATTGTTTATTTAACTCTTTTTTTTTTCTTTCTTTTTGATTTTCTTAGAAAAACTGTGAAAATTAGATGATGAACTTGCACATGTGATTTAATACACCTGTTAAAACCTAATTTCATTTAAAGCATGGATTTCAGCAAAATTCTTTTAAATTATGTTAAAAACACAAAGATAAAGACAACTGTGAAGTAAAATTTCATTCTTCTTCACCCTTTTTTTAGATTTGGTTTTTGGTAGAAAATAATTTAAAAAAAAAATTTTTAAGGATATGCATTAAAAAATTTTAAAAATATTGTAAAATATTGGTGAAGAAAGTTTACTTTCTAATTCCTTACATTGCCTCAAAATAAATCAGTTTTTTTTTTTTTTTTTTTGTTGTTGTTTTTCTTTCTTCCAATATCTGGAATTTTCAGGAACAGCATGAATGAAACTTTATACCGATCATTAAGAAAGATGATGATTTTGGTTTATTCATTTTCTGTCATTTTTGTTATGTTTTATGATTGACCACTTAGAAACTTTATGTACACAAAAAATAACATCTTTTTAAATTCACTTTATATTGTGTTTGAAAATCTATTGTGATTTTTAAGCATGAAGTTATGAAGAGATTGTTAATTCTCCATTTGCATTTTATTGACATGTTTAATGCTTATAAATGTTTGAATGTCTGTAAAAATTTTCTGTGAAGTCTGAAAATAATTGTCTAAAAGGAATGTTAAATTTTCTTTTACGTCTTTTTAGTCAAAACATTTAAAATTATATGCATCTGAAATTGTTTTACTAGAGGTTCAGTTAGATTTTTTAACTAAGATTTTCATATTACTCTTCAAATCAGTTAATTTATATAATCTAAACATCTTAAAATTTTCTGGTAAAAGCTCAACCAATAACAATGATTGCCAAGAAACATGGTTTTCCCATTTTAAAAACTGGACAAGAACTGAAAGTTTTTAGATAAAAATAATTGGCCTCTTGGAAAGTTAACATTTTTTAAACATGTTTTCCAAGTTTAGATTTTTTATAAATGTTTAGCTCGTTTATTATTTTATTAACAGCTGTGTGTTTATAAAATATAAAAATATTTTGCTGCTTTTGAAATTGAAAAGAAATATTCCTAAACAATAAATCTGAAGTAAAATATCTTTATTTACATCAAAGTGAACAGATCATTATTCAGTTTAATTTTTTACTTTTGAGTTATTTATTTAATGCTAAGTTTTAGAAATGATAATGCCTCATTATCAAGATTGTTTAGAGAAAAATAATTGCTTCACCTAGCATTTTAAAGAAAATAAGTTCCACTCTTATGCAACCCCGATCGAATCGAGTTATGAAACTTTAACTTCATTACTTTAGATCATTCAACGACTACCTCGAGGAACCGACATTCTTTGATTGGTCTTGCCAATGCCTTTTGAACCAATGTATATGTTTCATGTTAAGTCTATATTTTAATGTTAATCTCACCTCAAACCTAAAATTAGACATGAAAATATTTTCATCCTGAGCAAAAAAGGAAAGATATTTGTGTCTTGTTAATAGCAGTTATGGCACTGAATTCAATGTTCCTTTGCAGATAATTATCTTCATTGCCCAAATGTATTTCATAGAGGGGATAGAGTTTAAAAGGGAAAACATTTAGACGACTTCTTTTTTGGCATCGTGTATTAAATCAAGGCATGTAACTAATTTCATTCGAGTAAGAATGCAATAATGATTTACGTTTATGGTGATACCTCAGTTTTCATTAATAATCAATCTGAAACCGATAAAAATGGAGACATAGTATCTCTCCATATGACTCAATGTAAATCCAATTAATTCATTCTAGGCACTCAAAAATGCATTCCAAAAACACATTTTATAGAGAATAAATATAGTGTTTGATGCTAAAGACAATCAGAAATGAACATAAAATGAATATAAAGGGCTAATATCTCTACTACTAATAAAGGAGAATGTGTGTGTTGATGCTCTACAGGACAGAGCACTAGACCTGAAATTTGGCACAAACAGACTTTGGAGCGTGAGAATGTTCACCTTTGTACCCTTTTTTTTTTTAAATTTGAATTCATTAAAAATTAAGCAAAAGTTTGGCATTTTTTCGTGATAACTTTCGAAAATATTGCAGCACAAGAATAATTTTTGCAACATCTGAAAGTGCAAAAAATTACCTTTTCAGTGATATCAATTATGTTGACGTATAGTTTTTTCTCTAATTTTAATGAATTAAAATATATATATACTTATTAAAATATATTTTGGCATAATTTACAACATTACTTTTCATTGTTTCAACACAATTCAGGCCATTTTCATTGTTTAAACAAATATTTATTTGCATGTTTCTCTTCCATTGTTGAAAACTAAAATAATATCTTAATGTTTAATACTATGTTTTAATCAGCATATTTTCATCCAGCTAAACATGCTGCTGGACGTAAAATGTGCCGCGACATTTTAAAGTTAAAATGAAATGCATATTTCGCAAGAGGAATAAGAGAATAAAGTTAATGCTAACAGCACACAATTGTGTGCTACATGACACAGACAGTTACTCGACTCCATTAGGGACGTTCATGCAGACAACGAACAGAATAGGTGCAAGGCTACTGAAAGAAAATGGCTTAATTGTCTATCAAAATTTGAAATTTAAAATTACTTTCTTAAGGGAACCATGAATATAAATTTATGCATAAGAGATTCAGTTGAAGTTACAGTCGAACGTCGCAAATCCGGAATTGTCGTGACTTCGGCAATTCCAGATTTGGGATAATTCTGGATCTTAGATCATTCCAATATTAAGAAGTGAATTTAACATCATAAAACACATAATTCAATTTAAATTTTTTAAAAATTTATTTATTACTTGTTTTTTTTTATTTATAAACATAATTAATATTATTTCTTATTAATTTTAACATTTTTACAAAATATTTCATTTAAAATGAGTTGCTTTATTAATTTTGGTATTTGATTCAGTAACTTCTCTTTTATTTTATGTATCGCCATTATGTCCGACTCCGAAACAAAGTCTCTTTGCTCAAGTCCTTTTATTGTGGTGTTCAACAGTTCCACTAAGCTGTCGATTGACATTTTATCTTCCGCTTGTGTTTCTTCTTCGCTATCGGATACCGAAGTTTTGGAGTTCATCAACTCTGTACTGCATATTTCAGCATCAGTGAGCTGACACACTGTCAGAGCTTTATCGTTGCAATGCAGTATTTAAAAGGCGTGATATTCGGCGCTTTCTTGTCCTCTTCACTTGTCATAATCAAGTAGTTCAAAAAAATTTTTCTTTAGAGATCTGAAATCGATATCCACGCTTTCTTCGTCCTCGTAGAATATGGTTGCCGGCCACATATATCAACTCACATAAGAGAAGTATTACATTCGCGAGGGCTAGTTCAGAATTAAAGACAATCGCGAATTTCTACAATATTCCATTCGTTCTGGGCAAATCCTCTTTGTGAGCCAGAAGGGGAGAGAAAGTTGCGTGCACGTCTTATTTGTTAACGTTTCTTACATTCTGGACTAGTTCCTTTTGAGTGCTAGAGAGGGGAAGGTATTGTAACTCCGCGATTCATTACAATACCCCCCTCCCCGCAATACCTTCGTCGCACATCGTTGTACATGTGGTTAAATACTTTCCCTCCCCAGATAGTTACGACCGGTTTCTGCTGACTCTGGGCGCCGATTTGTTAGATAAAAGTTAGGATATTTTCTTTCTTTTTTTCCTTGGGGGAAGGGATTAATGGAATGAAAAAGGTCCGGATTTTGGATCATTCCGGATTTGCGACATTTGACTATATTCCTGGGAAACACGCTGGCAGCCAAAGGCGACTAGTAAAGAATAAATGAATATTTAACATGGCTTTTGCATTTTTATACCTTTTTGAAGACTTCTAGGCGTATGGAAGTTAGCGAGAAGTGGGGAGAGAGCGAGGTGCAGATATTATTGCTCGGGAAGGGAATCCGCATCGTAAGGACCTTAGGTATTGAGGCTTCACTTCCCACCTTGGTCTTTCGGCATGAGAAAGTTAGTAACGAGGTTCCATTGATACGCCAACAAAATCCAAGACAAATTTTTTGTGGGAAAAAAATCGACAAAATTTGAACCAACAAAAATCAAGGCATTACATATATCAGACTTTGATTTAATATCTAGTACATTTTCTTTACTTGTATTTTAGGTACCCTCAGGAAATGGATTATGTGATATACCTGCTGAAGGAAATTGCTCTTTGACACCACAGAGTTCCAAAGATTCTACCTCAAATGGTAATACTGCTATCCTAACAAATATGTTTCTGAAAATTCATCTATTTTCATTGACTTGATTCTTTAACCATCTATTTTCATTGTAAAAAATGAATAATTTTTTTATGTTTCTGTTTTTTGTCTGTGTTACTCTCTCTACTTTCAGTGATGCAGAAAAAAATGATAATAAGTGTAATTTTGTTTGGTTGGAATTTTTATAAGCACTATTTACTCTTTATAAAAAAATATATATTTATATTAAGCCATCGTTTCTCTGTGGAGCAAAACAGTTTGATCTGCAAACTAGTTTTCATTTGTGACTTAAAGATTGTTATATGAAAACTAGTTTGCCTGAGTAATGAAGTTTATTAATAACAAATATTCTCTGCATCTAGTATTCTTAGTTGAATGCTTTGCCACCATTGGTCATCACGTTAAAACACAGTGATAGTGGGATTATTTCTGTTCGATAGCTTGATTTAACCTTTTTAAGTTCACTACATGTTTCATTTTGAAAATTACTAAATTTATTTTAAAAATGAGTGTTAGACATGTAGCTGATCTGAAATATGTAAAGGGAAAAAATTTGGTAATTTTTTTTTTTAATTTTCAAGAAATTTTTGATTTCACAGTGAAAACCAATGAACAGCAGTGGGCTATTTTTCTTCCAAATAAGTTATCATCGAAATGCAATTTAAATTATGTATTTAATTTATAAGTATACTTGAATATTCAGGATATTCAACCTTCATAAAATTCAATATTACTTTCAAAGATTCAATTTAAAAAAATATTAATTTGTGAAAGAATCCTCATCATTTTCTGTCCCTTAGAGATCAAAAGCAATTTATCTCTTGCAATGCGAACATCTTTGTGAATACTAACGGTTTGAACTGGAATTTTTAGATAAGTTGCCCTATATATCTGGCTCTTAAGTTATGAAAGAAAAATTACCCTCTGTTTCATTCATGAGCAGTAAAAAAATGCTGAATGTGTGTTTTCACTAGAAAACCGATGAACGTGAAAGGGTTAATTCATCCCGATGGCGATAATTCATATCAGAATGTCCTACCTGGGGCACCATGTGTATGTGGATGAGAAGCCCCTGTATAATTAAGCGACTTCTCGCTGCTGGACTTGGGTACAATATTGATAGTGTGGCTTGTAAGGACCATCTGCAAAGATGGACCTTATGGTCGCACCCCCATAAAATTGGGGGGGGGGGGGTCGTCACTCGTAATGTTCAGTACCTGATTTTTTGTCACGGCGACCAGTCTTTCAGATTCACCGAACAACTTAGTGCTAGGGCAAGATGGTTTTGTTTGAATTACCTACATATCTGAATTGGCTTGGTTTCTTATTGCTCTTTGAAATCACTGAGTCAGTGTTCCAAAGATTCTAGCTCAAATGGTAATACTGTTCTAAAAAAGATATTTCTGAAAATTCCTCTATTATCATCTACTTTCATAGAAAAAAAAATACTTCCTCTACATTCAGTAATGCAGAAAATTTGTTTGTTCGGATGGAATTTTTATATGTGTCACCGTTAAAGCGTATAATTCAGTTATTCTATAGAATAACTAGTTATTCTATAGATTAACTGATCAAGTTAGTTAAAGTGTAAAATAAATTATTTATTTCACACTTTACCTAGTTATTCTATGAAATAACTAGGTATTCTATAGAATAACTAATGATAGACCGTTAAAGTGTAAAATAAACATTCTGACATTAAAACAAGTCCGCTTTTTCCTAAATTACACACTGATTGAATATCAGACGATGGAAAATTAAAACCACTATAACAGTGTCATAGAACTGTAATGTCGCTTTCTTGCCATATTATTCGTATAGTTGGAAAGAGAGATTTACAGGAATGCGTATTGGAAGGAAGTCAAAGACAGGCGACAAACTTGGCGACTGTTTAGGCAACTTGGCGACAAAATAAAGGTTCCAGAATATACAGGAATTGTCTCGGTATCTCTATTAGGAACGAAGTTATGGACAAATTCACTGCGCCAGATTACTTCATTCTGAGCTAGCCTGACTACTAGGTTCTGTCTCCGGCTGCTAGCGAAGCCGTGGGATGTTTTTAAAGTTAAAAAATTTGCTCATTGCCCTTCAGATGCGGGCATCCTGACTATTTTTCCTACTTCATGTGAGGTATTTAAAAAGCAGATTCCTTACATTCAATGAGCTAGCGAAACTACTAGGTTCGACTCCACTACTATGCGAAGATGTAGGCGTTTCTTAAAAGTAAAAAAAAAAAAATCCGGTGCCCACTTCAGATGCTGAAAATACAAATAACCAATCTGACTGACAAACAGGCTGCATCATGTCGGCTATTTTACACTTTAACGATGCGTGGACCGTTATTCTATAGAATAACTAGTTAAAGTGTAAAATAAAAGTTTATTTAACACTTTAACTGACTTGATCAGTTATTCTATAGAATTACTAGGTATTCTATAGAATAACAGATTTCATACTTTAATGGTAACATGTGCACCATTTTCTTTTTTATAAAAATAAAAGCTGTCACTTGCCTGTGGAGCTAAACAGTTTGGTCTGAAAAAGTAATTTCATTTGCATCTTTCTAGGTTAAGTTAATACAGTGAATACTGCAGATTTATAGAAAAGTATTTATTCACATGAACATGCTTAAATACATAAAAGGTTACGAAAGATTAGACATAACGAGAGGATTCTTTCTTTTCTCTGATTATACCGCAATGTTGGAAGAGGTGGCTTAATCAACAGGATAACTACTCTATTTTGCACATGCGCAGTATCGGCCAATAATATCTTACAGAGTAGCAAGGAACATACTACTTTAGTTGAAGGAAATGCGCATTGAATTCCAGCAGACTTAAAGATTGCTTTATGGAAAATAATTTGCCTAAGTAATAAAGTTTATTGATGACAAATATTCTCTGCATCTAGTTTCCTTCACTAGTTTTCTGCCACCACTGGTCACAATACTGGTCTGATTAATTATTTCTGTTTGATAGCTTGGTTTAAATCATCCAGATGGTTGATTGATTGAGATGTGATAAGATGGGATTTTTAGCAACAAAGGCCATTATCCCCTGGTGTCAAAAAGGATGCACTCAATAGATGTCAAAAAGATGCACTCAATAAATGTCAATAAGATGCACTCAATAAATGTCAATAAGATGCACTCAACAAATGTCAAAAAAGATGCACTCCATAAATGTCAAAAAGATGCACTCAAAAAATGTCAAAAGTTTTCAAAGATTGAAGAAGAATCCTAAGATGCCGCTTATCAGAAACATCTTTTTGAAAAAAGGCTTTTAATGACGAATACAATTGAAGATCAAAATTAAGTTTTGTGCAGAGGATTGACCTATGATTTGAGTATTTGGAACAGACTAGAATAATGTGTTCAATGTTATTTTCACGGTTGCAAACTTGACAACGAGGATTATTGTGTAAACCAAATCTATGCAACAGCGCCGGAGTAATAATCGTCCGGGTTAAAAGAGGTGCAATAATGATATCCTCTCTTCTATTTTTGAGCCAAGGAGTAAGAGTTAACATGGTGGGAATATTGCCAATAGATTCTTGATATTTGCTGGTTTGAAAAGAATGGTTCGTTTTCTGAAGAGAAATTGACTGAAGATGAGAAATTATATCTACATAAGCAACCCACTCTAAAAAAGGGTGCGACTCCGTGACAGCTTTTGCGAGCAAGTCCACCTTTTCATTCCAATGGATTAGTGAATGCCCTGGACTCCACACCAAACAAATTTTTTGATGAAAATTTTTCCTAACAAGAATTTTGCCAGCTAGTCTGTGAAATAACCTTTGGAGATCCAGATGGTGATGGCTTGTTTTGTTGGTAGGTTGTTTAATTTTTAATGGCACAAGAGCCATATTTGGCTAAGCTGTGATGTCATATATCAGAATGATTGGTTTGATTTCTTAGAAGAGCCATTCAAAATATGCAATGGCTCTGAAATCCACCCCTCCGACCTCGATAGCATAATCTGCAGGGATATGCTTGTTTTTGAAGCATTTTGAATCTCTTCCATGACCTCATTAACACTATTTCTACCACGATTTTGTGTATACTTATTTTGACACCTTTGTGTTTGAATGCAAATAATTGCCAAAGCTGTCGAGATGAATAGTGGTCTGCCAGGAGAGGAACTTGTTTCATTCTTTTTCCAAACTGTTCCATCAATAGCAGTTTCAGTATTTTGCATTCATTGCTTTCTTCACTATCATCTTCAGAATCCGTCAACAATCTCATTCTCTTTCGTCCTCTACTTGCATTCAAATTATCTTTTACTTCATTAGTGCTTGATGAGTAATTTTTATAATCGCTACCGAATCCGTGGTCATTTTCGAAAGAATCGTTCAACTCGTCTTCACTTTCAGATTGTGAGCTTTCATCAATTTCAGAGCATTCTTCACTTATGTCATTTATTTTTTGACTCTGAAATCGGGATTCTCTAGTCTGATTATAATTGATATGATACTGCAAAATGGTGTTGATATTTATATGTAAAATGGTTTACATTGTTATGAAATGCTTAAGGTGTCTTTTGACACCTCATGGTAGAAATAGGTATACAATATGCATATTTTTAGATCTAGGATGAGCTGGAGGAAAATAATATCACTGAATTAATTTAACAACTAATGTACGAAAAGTAAAAAAAATAATTGTAGAGAATTGATTAAACTTAGAGAATAATTTTAAGTTTAAATTTGAAAGTTGTTTTTTGACACCTTGGTACAAAATAGTGTTGAGCCCATATCAGACGAACAAATTTTCTGTCGGAGAGAACTTGAGGACCAATCGCCATTCATTTCAGCAGTGAATAAAAAAAAACGTCCTTACCAATGTATTAAAAAAGAAAACAAAATGCTTTTTTCTCAAAAATCTGGAAGTCAAAACAAAAATCAGAAAAGTATGTGGTGCAGGTAGAAAAGCTCTAAATGAATTAGAATTGCAATCACATTTATAATATATTTTATATGATGAATGTTTAATAACATTTCGTTTTTTATGTTAACCATTGTGGTTTTAAATCTTTCTCCTCTTGTTTTCAGCGCCTCACGCATTTACGATTTTTGTTTTGACCTCCAGATTTTGAGAAAAACTATTATTTTCTTTTTTAATGCATTGGTGAAAGCGTTGTTTTTTTTAAAAAGTTTTTCTATATTTATTATTTTGTAGTTTTGAGTCTTTTAATTTATGTCATTAGTCTATTTTTACTCATGGGATATCTTGATCAAACACTTGTTCACGTCTGAAGAGTGGCCATGTCCGTGATGTATCCAATTGAGCCATTGACAAGTTCTTTTGGAACGTTTATATTTGATCTCAGCATTACTTGAGTACTAATGAAGATCTCTAGTTCTTGAAAAATACTTATAGATTTTAAAAATTTTTCTACTCTCGTTTTTGTTATGTTAAGGCTCTCAGAATATTTTATTTTGCTAACAGCTTATTACAGTACTCTCACTCTTTTACAATATTTTTTACATGGTTTATTGTTTTGCTCTTACTTATTGTGTTACTGTCACGGCAATATGTTTTACTCTTTTAATGAAGTAATGGCTGAATTAAATAAGCCATTACTGTTTTTCTGAAGTATACAAAATTCGACCTTGAGGTGTTAATGGATCTCCTCGTTTTAGCTTTCCCTGAGTCCAAGAAACGCATTATATCCCGAATTATATCTCTTTGTCTATGAACTTGCAAACACAATGAGCTAGATGGATGAAATTTGGTAAGTGATCTTTATGCTCAAATTGTGGATTTTTATCTAATGTTGGACAAAATTTGTCTATGCGAAGTCTGTCCGTCCTTGTACACGTAAACTCGATATCTCAAAAGGATAATTGGCAAATATCACCGTGTGGTTTTTTGGCCAATTCTGCCAGAATGTTGTCTGTCTATTGTCTGCCTGTTCACATCTATGGAAACCTGATAAAAATGCAACAAGCTGTACAAATGGAATTCAGTGTCGGTCTTGATACCAAAACTGTAGATCTGTATCAAATTTTAGACATATTCAATCAAAGGGAAGTGGCTTGAAATGTATACTATATACGAATCTGTAAAACCATTTCCATGCCATGTTAGTTTTATGGTAGAAAAGAGAAAGTTCCAGATATTTTCAATGGATTTCCAAGCCAATGCCCCCTGCAAATGCCTTGGAAACAAAATGAAGGTTCTGGGAAATGCATGAATTATGGCCCTATCTCTCTTATGAACTGAGGTCTGGAGAATTCCATGTGACATCACACCCCCAAACACTATATACACCCAAGGTGTTTAAACGAATTAATCACTTTGGAGTTTTGTTTTCATAGCAATTGGATGCTGATTGCTGTCGACAGTGCAGTTTCTGTTATTTAATTAATGATTTGCTGTCTGATTGTGTTGTTAATTTATAAAGGTGCTTTTTTTTCTTCTTTTCACCTCTGTTCCATGTTTTCTGGAATATTTGTGGAATGAAGTGTCATTTTCCACTATCCAGCTTGTTGGAATACATTCACTATACACTCGCTGGATGATTTTCTTAATAATACTCAATTTTCTTTGCTATGCTGTGAAAGGAAACACGCCAATATTGTGCAATTATACGAAAAAATTGTGGGGGACACTCCTGTTGATTAAAAAAATTGTAAACCTGGCAAACAAAACATTTTGTTGAGTCTCTATTTAGAAAGCTAGACTCAAAATTAAGTAAGAACAAAACTGCACTATTTCTTTTGTTAAAATACATGTGTTTTGTCCCCAAACAAGTTGCTTAGTAAATTTATTGCTTACAATAAAAGTTAGTTATTATTTAATGCATGTATGCCCTTTATTTAAAAAAACAACTAATGTTTTTTTTTCCAAACTCAATGTTTGCTTTGACACAGATTTTCTGTTGCAATGTGTTGATAACAAATCGATAAATGTAATCTGAATGAATTCATTTTCATCAATTAAAATTCAAAATGTAATGTTAGCTGCAGTAATAATTTTAACAAAAGTAATTTATAGTAGACTCTCTCTAATCCGACACTCACACTAGTCCGATGCACCTATCGGAACACGTTACTTGGTGATGAGGCATCCTTTCCTGTTAAAAATGAAAAACTTCCCCCTTTCAGTTCATGATTCTTCTATTGACCCTCGAGAGTCCGGACACTCTCCGTAATCCGACAAATGCCCGGTCCCATATGTGTCGGATTAGAAAGAGTCTACCGTATTGTTAAAAAAAGTCATATACCTTTATTTTGTATTATTTAGAAAAACAGAAACTTTGAGTTTATTTCAAATAGAATGGAAATTATTTTTTACTTTTTTTGTATATATTTTCAGATGAACCTGCAGCTAAAACTTTTGCAAATGACAGAAAAATGAAGATGCGAACATCTCCAACTTGGCAATATTTCAATTTTATTGATAAAAATTATGCTCAATGCAAGATTTGTGAAATGTCTATTTCTTACATAAGTTTCTCCAATTTGATGAGACATTTTATTAGAAAGCATCCGTGTGAACTCGTAGCAAGGGCTCGCAATGGAGAAGAAAAGGTACGCAGTTGCTCTATTGGCATGCGAAAATTACTTCATTTTGTGTTCATAAAGATATCAAATTATTCACTACTTCAATCAATATTATACTTCATCGAAACATAACTGTTTAATTTGTATTTTTCAAAATAGTAAAAATGTTGGTTTGGTATATGGAAGTAAAGGGCTTGATATAAGCATATCAGACTATGGACTGGAAAATTTGAAGCTTAACTGGGAAATTTCAAATAACTGTCAATCATAATTATTCAGTTTATAAAATTATCAGCAATCTAATGAAGGTTTTCATTAGTTCATATCTCATACTGAATGCAACTTTATGTAGTCAAAATTTTATTTCTGTTGCTGCTTGAAATTTGTGTGAAATTTTTGTCAATCACTACAGAAAAGGTCTGTGTTATATCCAAACAATAAACTTCAAATTTATATTTACACATTTAAAATTTTTAACAGCATATACATCAGGGTTGCGGCGATTTAAATCAGTTGATTAAAATCACTGATTTAAATCAACTGATTTTTTTTTATAAAAATCACTGATTTAAATCACTTTATTTTAAATGTCAAGTTAATCTGCTTTAATGAAATAAAATTGCTCATGTATCTTTAAATAGTGGTTTTAAAATATTTTTAAATGTATATTTAAAGAAAGAATATATAGAATATAAAAAAATATTTCATTGAATTCATGTAACTAGAGTACTTCCATATCTTTATTTTTGAGAACACAAGCAAATTAGATTTTAAATAAATCTCCAATGAGCAACACAATAAAATGCAAAATATGAGATGCACCTTTTTTATAAAATAAAATAAAAATTGTGAAAGGATCATGTTCACAAAGAAAGAACATAGTAAAATGCATCGAGTTTCATTTTAATGTTAGAGAAAACTAAATAGCGTTGGGGACAACAAAGTTTTTATATTGCAATAATGTTCAAATGTAAGATAATTAAGCAATACATAGAAATGTTCCAAAAGAAATACAAACATCTACATAGTGCAATTTAAACTATGATCTATACTTATAAAAGGCAATGTTTGTGTGTGTGCGTGCACACGCAAATATTTTTTAAACAGTTGTTACTTGTTTGAATTAAATTTTTAAAATTTATATTTTTTTAAAAAGAAAGTACAGCTTTTAATGACTGGTATGTTGTTATATATACAGTGAAACCTCTCTGAGCGGCCACCCCTCCGTTCCGAGAAAATTTGGCCGCTCTGAAGGGTTTTCGTTACAATTACAAGATAATTGCTATAATACATAATATAAACAAATCTGACGCATATTTATTATTTAAAATGAAGTGTGAGACTTATCTAAAGAGAAAATAGTACTTTATTTAATGAATTTTTACATTTTTTGAAAAAAGGATACAATTTGTGACTGTTTTAAGTTTTTCTCGGAAACAACTATTCTTTCAAGTTCATTTTTCAATTTAAAAAGTAAATTTGTAACCGATTCGTTTGTCATTGCATCGGAATTTCCGATGAGTTCATCTATTTTCCCCAAAGTCGCTTGAGTTGAAAGTTTAGCTTGCTGACAATTACAAACCGTATCAGAAAATTCCTCATCAGAGACGGAATTAGAGCCTGAAAGGCACAAAAAATTCATTTGTAAAAACATTTATATGCACAAAACATGCTGGTTACTTAATTTAAATCAATCTCAAATTAATTTCAGATTGAATTAAAAGCATTTAAAAAACGCTTACCTTCGGCAGACTCATTAACCAAAAGGCGTTCCTCCCAATCGGCACTGTAATCATCAAAGCACTCCACTGCTGCTTCGTGCTGGAAGGATTCGGGATCGTACTCTATTCCAGCAAGTTTCAAGAGCTCTGCTAATTGATCTTCCGCCGTCGATTCGTCGAATAAATCTAATTGTCTCTCGACTTCTCTGCTACTGATTCCACAGCTAACGAAACATTTAGTGATCACTTCTTGACCTATTTTTTTCCAGGAAGTTTTAATCCAGTCAACAGCATCTCCGATAGAAATTCTCTTTGAAAGTTCACTAGCACTTTCGCATCCATCCATACGTGCAATGACATATCGCAAAGCGCACTGTCTATATTCCTTCTTGAAACATTTTATAACTCCATGATCTAATGGCTGAAGTTTTGATGTCGTATTTGGCGGTAGAAATAACAGTTTGACATTTTTGAGCTGAGCTCCGTGCGCATGACACGTCGCATTGTCCAACACAAGGAGAACTTTCCTGGCTTGATTCCTCATTTTTTTTGTCGAAGTTTACCAGCCATTCTTCAAAAGTAGATGAAGTCATCCATGCTTTTTTGTTCGCGTACCATGACACACCAAGACGGTTTAAATCTTTCCCTTTGAAACACCTGGGTCTTTGACATCTCCAAATGACCAAGGGCTTCTTTCTCTCCAGCTGCGCTCACACAAAAACTAATGGTAAGCCGCTCCTTCGGAATTTTTCCACCTCTGGCTTCTTCGGATTTTTGAATCATGCTCTTATTGGGCAAAGCGCGAAAAAAGAGTGCCGTTTCGTCCATGTTAAATATGTCCTCGTCATCATATCCAGCCAAAAGAAGTGGAAGACGCTCCTGCCAATCTTCACATAAACTGGGATCGACATCGGCGGCTTCGCCACACGGTGATCGAAAAGTAATGTTATTCCGTATGCGAAATCAGTCCAACCACCCATTGCTGGCGGAGAAATTTTCAATTCCCAAAGCATCCGCAAGTTCTTTTGCCTTGTGTTGAATCATAGGTCCACTGACAGGAATTTTCTTCGTCCGAACCGTTTTAAACCATTCCAAAACAGCCTCGTTTATGTCGACATACTTTTCGTATCTCATCCGTTTGACACCATGAAATTTGAAGTCTTCGTACTCTTTCAAAATCAAATCTTTTTCTTTAATGATTTTGTTGATTTGCGTTCTTCCGCAGTAAAATAATTCAGCTAACTTTCTTGCCGATTTGCCGTTCTCATGTTGACGGAGAATTTCAATGCGCTGCTCGAGATTTAGGAAAACGCGCTTCGACATCTTTGCAACTCAGATAACTGACCATCTAATAAAACAAGCGTGAATGACATGTTTGCTCCAAAATTATCGGAATCCGCTAACAGCCAATAGGAAGCAACACGTGCAAACAAACTAACGACCTTTCTTAACCTGACCTTGAGCCTTTCGGCTCAAGGTTAGAACCAGGAAGTGAGTAGATTTTGCTGAAAAATGGGATGGGCGAACCCAACAGGCGGCCGTTCAGAGGGGTTGGGTGGCCGTTGCGAGGGGTTATTTTAAGATTAGGTCTATGGGCCGAAAAATCCGTGCCACGAAAAATTGGCCGTTAAGAGGGGTGGCCGTTCGAAGAGGTTTCACTGTATAATTCTATGACTGTAGGGCTCATTGTCTAATATACAAATGTTAAATATATATATAGTTTTAAAAAAATCATTAAAATAAAAAAAAATCCTGATTTAAATAAAAAAATCTGTTTTAAATCAAATAAATCGATTTTTTTGAAAAAAACTCAAAAAAATCGACAACCCTGATATACATGGATTATTCAGAAAGTAACTTGCACATTAGCAATGTACAATCACACCATTTAGTTCAGGTTGTTGCTGACAGTATTGTTGGGTTCAGGGTTAATGACTGAAGTGGTTGCTTACAGTTGATAGTAAAAACAGGTCAAAACACAAATATCTTTGAATGTCTGACAGTTTAAACAACCTGTGCGGCAGAGACATCATTGTTAGGGAAGACAGCAATGCAGATGTTTCATAGTGGTTTCTGATCATTTTTAAGGAAATCGATATGCCTGCCACAATCCCATACAGTGACTGCAATGCAATGGCTCATTACAGACTTTGTTTGGGAAATTTTCCCTCATCCCCCTTACAGCCGAAACCTCGACCCTCTGATTTTCATATATATTTTCAACTTTAAGGCTTTCAATTCTGGCAGGAGATTCCAGAAAGATAATGCTTTGAAGCAAGCTGTTACTGCCTGGTTATCATCACAAGGGGCATCATTCTTCAATATGTGGATACAAAATAAGTACCTTGTGTGCAAGTGTTTGGACACGGATGGCAGTTATGTTTAAATATAGCACAAGGTTTGAACTCAGTTAAAGTGTTTTGTTTCATTATATTTTGCATTCTTTTAACTGACCTTCCTAACTTACTTTCTGGTAAGTTTGGAAGTTACCAGAAAGTTGTCGTTGTTGTTGTTACTAATCCCTCTCTGTCTAGCGGCAGCTAGACACCATCCATGAGCCCACTCACCCTCAAGAAATCGAGAGCAAGCAAAGGATCCGTCTCGAAAGTCTCCCTAGATGACAAGAGAGGATGTGCTCTGGGAACACACTCACTACTCCACACTTTGCGCAGACCGGAAAAACTTTGTTACCGTGGCTAAAGGAGCAACTCCTCAGGTGACCGCTAACAAATCTAGACAGCGCCGTCTGGTCGGCTCTATCACAGGCAAGGCCAATGGAGCCTCCGCTTATACCAATCATGGGATGGAGGGACCCTCCATGTCTTTAAATCTTTGTTTTTTCTGATGGAATAAATCTCGTCAAATGTTAAGGAGGGGGCTGAACACAAAGGTTCAGCCGTGCCCTGCTTCGCCAAATCATCAGCAACCTCGTTTCCATAAATATCCACGTGGGAGGGTGTCCATTGGAGGTGCACCTCATGATCCATGCCTATATGTCTAAGTAATATCAATATATGGATATTCTAAATATTGGTTTGTACTATTTTCATAAAAACAACTTTCTAGGCATCTCTGTTTATGAAATTAAGTCTATTTATGGTCATCAAATTTTATTTGCAAAGTTTTGGAATTGATTGAATTTAGATTTCAGTTTCTGCTTTATTTTGTTTTTAGGATGCTGAGAAAAATGTAGATGATAGTTCAGCTGATGCTCTGACGTTGCAACCACTAAATCAGTCTACAATTTCTGATGTTGAAGGTATTGATATAATAATAATATCCCATGTGAGATTAAATAGTTTAATGTGAATCTTTATACAAATTTTAAGAGTATTTGTTAATTTCATTATTTGTGGTCATTTATTATTTTGTTGCTATAAATAATCAAAAGGAGCGGGCAATTTATTTTATTTGTCTACTATAAATAATTTTATGATTATGAAAGTAAAACCTAAATCTGATTTGCATTTGCAGTTTGCTTGCAGAATGTAATACAGCATATTTTCACTTAACAAGCAACACAAACTATCTCATTTTTTTTTTTAAATTTCAAAGAGAAAGAGAAACAATTTTTTGCAAACAATAACAAATATTTCTGAATTTCTTTACACATCTGGTAGTATCATGTGGTCTCATGTTCATTGAATTCATGATATTTTTCAATCCAATGAATAATTTAGAGGCACTGTGTTTTGACTCATTTTAATTTATTACGAAGAAAGTTACTTTTCAATTTGAGATGATGAAAAGTATCAGTTTTATTGTCGAAATATGCAGCCTTTATTTTGAATGCTAAACATGTTATTAAATATTGCTGCTACAGTCAATTATTTGTTATTCTTAACTAGCCACTTTTGGTGAGTTTGCTTGTTTGCCAGGAATATAATTTCAGTTGAATCTCTTATGCATAATTTGATATTCATGACTACCTCAACAAAATACCTTCAAACTGTGGTAGACATTCAACCTGTTTTCTTTTCATGACTTTGCATGTTCATTGTCTACATGAAAGTTCCAAATGGAGTCAAGTAACACTGCATGTGTCATCCAACTTCTTCCCTTTCTTATTCCCCATGCAAAATGTTCATTTGATTTGAACATTAAACTGGCGTGACAGATTTTATGTCCAGCTGCTTGTAAACTGGATTAAAGTGTGCTGATTAAAAGAATTTAAACATCTCAGCCATAATCATTCAACTTGCTGGATATATTTCCTAATGTACTTATTATCTTAGAGGACTTTGGATTACAGATTTCACAGGAAAGTTGATAAAAAAAAGACACAAAATCCATTAGGATACCTTCCATTACACCTTAGCTTTCAATGGTTTGAATTCCATTGCTTCGATGAATGTATTGCTGGAAATTCTGTCTAAAAATATTTTTAAAAATCTATTAAAACTAGAGGGAAAATTGTACTACAACTTAATTGATATTGTTGAAAAGATATATATATATATAATGTATTCGTGGTTGCAGTCGTTGAAAAAGAACAGCCCGAGCAAATAACTACCTCTTATTTTATTATCAATAGGAGAGTGGTGGATATACGTCCATCTCTGTTTAGGGTACAAGCGAAAGTGAAGTGCAAAATCCCTGTATACTCTCGGCTAAGGGAATAACATATTGACACGTGATCAAAGTGAAGGGAATATTGGGTATTTTTAATAAGTTATGTAGGTGTTTCAGGGAAAAAGTCTGGTGCCAAAGAGACGCCATCATGATTTTCTGTGGGCACGTGAAAGTGATTAAGTATTCTTTTAGTAATAAACATGCCAAAATGAGAGATTTAATATACCTCCAGCGTGGGAAAGGAACGAAACTGGAGTTTTAGAAAAGTGATTTTGGAATACATTAAGATTTTAAAATATATAATATTAGAATTTGGAATAAAATTAAGTGCAATTATTACATACATATATATATATATATTGAATTTTTAAATGGTATAAAAATTATTTTTGTGCTTTGGTGTTTTCATAAATAATCAAGGAAAAACAGATAAGTTTTGCTTAATTTTTATTTAAAAGTTTTGAAGTACCACCCTCCAAGTATGTTTGTTTAAATTTCGTTACTCTATGTCCATTGGTCTGCTGTGTTGAGTCCCAACACACACACATTCTCCTTTATTATTAGTAGAAATATTTGCATACCCTATTAGCATAATATAGAGAGTAAAAAATCAAATCATAGAACATGAAAACAAAAACAAAAAATACATTATTTCAGTAGCGTGCAAAATGTTGCTGCAAAGGAAAAAAAAAAGTAGACAAAATATTTTTTATGAGCAGAAAAACAAAGCAATTTAATTTGAAAAAGCTGTAGGAAAAGAATAAAAGAATCCAGCCAAGCAGATGTTGTCAAGGGTCACCTGCTGGCATGGGTTCAAAAATTGGAACTATTTTCTGTAAGAAGCTGGACTTTCATCTAACAAAACGTCTATTGCCCCATAAGATCCCAAGGAAGAAGTACTGACCACAAAACTTTTCAACACATCAAAATTACAAACACATAAAGCGTAAGATATTTTACAATATCTCCATGATGCTGCTATGATGTTCCGAATGCCACACAATATCGTGAAGATATCGTATGATTATTTCAGAACATCTTGTGCTAATAGGGTATATACTGACACATAACACTGTACCCACGAAAGTAGTTGTGTGCCTGTTAAACATCTTCTCATGTTGGTTATATGGAACTATTACATGCGAAAATACACTCGTGTCTCTTTTACAGAGGGATCTGAAGGAGAAACTTCTGAAGAAGTCAACGAAATTAGAAAAAACGCATCTGGTGCTGGAAGTTCTGATCAGACATCTGGATTACGTCGTTCAAAGCGGATTAAAACGGATCATTCGCTTCCTGCGGATAATCAAGTGGTACTCATGTCTTTGTACATCCTCATAATCTGATACACTAGGCACAGTGTAATTCAGTTATTCTGTTTTCTTATGTATAAACATTACTGTGAATCAACATACAGTCGGACCTCTATTTAACGAAGTCGCTTAATCCCGAAAAAAGTTCGTTATATGGAAAATTCGTTAAATACTTTTTTTCATAATAATCATCGTTTAAAATACTTTAAACTACACAAAACAGATTTTAAATTCATAAACACTAAATATTATTAGAAAAGTAATTAATCGCACCTTTATTTTGTAAATTAACATCTATTTGTTTTATATATTTTACCCATCAAAAAGAAATCTGCAAGGAAAACAAGAATAAAACAAAACATTGTCCAGGAGTACACTGTATTTTCAATTAAAAAAATTAATTTATATTAAAATTAATGAATTTTAGCATTTCATCATACAAAGGTTTGTTGATTTCTGCATCATGATCATTTCCATGTTCATCATCTTCGTCTTCATCGCAATTTAATGTTGTATTGTTTTTATTTTTCACACTGTCCACTTCAAAACTGCCTCATCCGCATCTTCATAGACACATACATGCTTTTAAACGTTTTGAACAAGAATTCGATGAATCATAATTTTGTATCTTATCACGATTTTTTCATTATGGTTGATAAGCTGTTTGGAGGAATACCAAATTTTAAAGCAGTATTCTTTTTTTTTCATGCCTTTATCCACCTCATGAAGAATTAAATTTTTTTCTTTGATGCTCAATCACCTTCGCTTTGACATTATCCAGCTTCAAGGTCATTGATCACCATAAAATGTGTTAAAAGAAAGAATAAGTTTGAAATGTTTAGAAATATTTTGAGAAATAGGGAGAAAAAAAATATTGGATTACAAGAAAAAGTTCGTTAAATAGAGAATGCACTTCGCTATTTGGAGGTTATTTTACGAAGAAATTCGCAAAATGTTCTTGGTTCGAAGAAAAAGTTCACAAAATAGAGGTTCGTTAAATAGAGGTCCGACTGTATTTCTCTTTTAAACATATGTACTATTCTGTGGATTTTAAAACGCAGGATGCCCACTAAAGTACTGAATTTTAGAACAGTGACAGCAGTAGTCATAAAAATGGAGTGACGATCCACTAGCCAATGAGACCACTCATAGCACATCCTGGTGGCAAAATTTGGAGTTAGTCTTGTTGTCTCAAAAGAGACATGGAAAAAAAGTCAATTACGGAATTTAAAGCATCATTGATTTGGCATAAAAAGACCCCCAGTGCACATTGGGTATTAAGAATAGAATGCAAAAAATGTCCTTTTTTTTGGCCATGTTTTCCAAAATTGTGATGTATGGACTGGATGCCTCTCAAAACGGCATGTGTTTTTTTTATTTGCCAACCCTGTTTACCCAAAGGACGCCAAGCATGTCACGAGGAGGCATAAAAGCCGTGTTCAAACAATCCTGAAAGAATTAGATGCTTATTTGTATCTGCCAGAAAGACTATTGGCTGGGGATTTTGAGAGAGGTTATGCATGGTGCTGCTATGTCATGAATTGCTCAGACATGGATGGATGAGGCATACTTTGTGCATAACAACGTATCCATTGCAGGCACTAGAAAATCCCTTCTGCCAACATTTGCTGAACTTTTCAACATTGTATTACTGTACTTGTGCCAGTGTGTCACCTGCCGTGTTGAACAGCATGCAACAAACATTGCAGTCCAGTCCTTCTAGATATCCATTGTGTCTGGAAGAAGGAAAAATGAGCCTAATGGCAGGTCAGTGCTCCATTATTCTGTGTTTCGTGGCATCACAGATTTGGAAAATGTGACCAAACAAATTATTATTTTATGTTTTCTGTTCTTAACACTAATGCATGGAAGGTATCTTTTCTTGCTAAAGTTAATGATGCATTTCTTGCTGTTTTTATGATAAAAGTGGAGACTCCAAATTTTGTAGCTAAGTAGCTGTAATGTACCTTTGCATTGAAGTAACAAGTTTTTGTAAAATCGGAAAATATATTTATTATCGAAAAGAAATTACAACCATTAAAACAATTAAAGATTGGAACAGCAAAATTCTGAGGAATTTCTGTGTTCTATTATTTTAAGACTAACGATGAGACTATTATTTTTTTTATCAGATTCTACATCATTCTATTTGATACATTTTTAATTCCTATAACTGAAAAATATTTTTAAAATTTAAAAACTTTGGAAGAAGAATTTCTTTATTCTCTCTTTCTTGATTCAAACTGAATGCTGAATGTTGTCACTACATTCTAAATCAATTATGATAGAAATACAGTAAATTCTCGATTATCTGGCATTCAAGTATCCGGAAAGCTCAACTAACCGGAAAAATTAGAAAATGAGTTTTTCTAAAAATTTTACATCTGCGCTCCAAATTTTAGCATACGCGCGTCGTTCTATTCACGTGGACAATTTATTTCTAGATGCAACGTAAAAGGTGCTACTGCGGCAGCAGGACCTAAAGAAACGAAATGTGACAGCAAAAAAAAAGGTAAAGGGACAGAATCGGTAAAAAAAAAAAAAATACAATCTACATTTTTCCCGTCACACTCAACTATCCGGACTTTTCAGGTATCCGGAAATCGGCGTTTCCCGAGCATGCCGGTTAGTTAAGCTTTTACTGTAATTTGATTTAAATAATTACTGAATTTATATTGAATTGAATTAACTCTTTCGACCTTAATGGGACATATTTGTGCCAGTATGCTGTGAAGTTGTTTCAAATTCGACTCAAAAAGGTTAAACTATCTATATTACTTCCATTTTCTACATATAGAAACAAGTTTTATTAATAAAAATTAGCTATTTAATTAATTGACCTTCGTTCAAGCCTCCTTATACTTCATAGTATTTGTGAGCACAGTTTGAAACGAATCTGCCGAGTTGTGTCAAATTCTATAGCATGACAAACTATTTGTAAATATTCACTTTCATACCTTTAGATGAAGACTGAGTTGAAGGATGTTTCTATAAATGAAAATCTTCAGTCATCCCAAGATCAGAACAGTGTTTTGGAAGACAATACAGTGACTGGTAAGAACAGAGTGCAGTGTGCATTCTTCTTTAAGGATAGATTAGGGCATTTAATTGATTGTTAGGGATAAATTAGGCATCAAAATGAGGGAATTCTTCCTTAGGGATGATTTGTCAGAGTAATGGTTTTTCGTGTTAATTAAGAATCCTATCCAGTCTGTTTTGCTCTGAATTTTTTCTCCTTCATCTCTTGATTTCTAAAAATTTGCTGTGTTTTAAAATAAAATGTCTTGTATTTTTTTAAAAATCTGAGTGTGCCTTCATGTAAATTTTTCTTAAATTGCAGAAAAACTTTTAATTTGATTATTTAGATGAATTTCACACAGGATATACCTGGCATTACTCAAGATAAAGATCCTTTCATGTCTTTTACATGCCTGCCAACTGCTACAGATTCTCCTTAGTTACTACGGATTTTATCGAAAATTTGTGCAAACTGCAGAACTATGGATAAGATTAAAATTTCTACAGAAACGAGTTTCCTCCCTTGTGCGCAGTTACTTTAATTGTATGCCTTGATGACATGATGATCCAGAATTTGTTTCTACATTTCATGTTTTTGAAAAATGTCATATAATTATTTCTAATTCTTCTAATAATAATGATATATTATTTATTCAGATAAAATATTTATTTGTTGAAATATGTAAATGATCATACATCCAAAATTTTGACACAAGCCTGTTCCCTTGTAGACCTTTTGCTACGGACAGCCACCTTTCCAATGTTGGCATGTATGCTTTTATTTATCAAACACTAATTGTTTAATCAATTGTCATAAAACTTGCATTAACACCTTGCTTGTGCTTCAGTATTTATTAGGAATGTTTGAAGCACTTATAATGTAATGAGGGTTACAGTTCTCACACATCTAATTAACTCTTGGCTACGTAGTGTAAATGTCATATCCAAAAAAGTAAATATATATTGAACAATAGTAAAGAATGCCAAATCACATGCAAATCAATGCATTTTTAAAATCATATATGAATATTTTTATTTGAAAATTACTTTCATACAAAATAGTAATAAATTGATATAAAGTAGTAATTTTACTACACCAAAATCCTGTTATTGTCTGCTACTTTATTTTTAATTAAATTGAGAGTATCATTTGTGTCAAGCAATCATAAGTTAATAACAATATAATATATAAAGATTCAAACAAAATCCAATCAAACATTGTCTGGAGACTGGAATAAAATGATTTAAAATATCAAACATATTCTCATGCGATTAGAATGGAAACACTGAAGATAAAATAATCTTTTCTATATGTTTAAAACATCGTTTTTTTAGTTTATAAAAACTTAACTATTCAATGATTCTCTATGAAACTTTCCTAATGCTTTCATAGTCTTTGTGAGCAAAATTCTATATTGTACAAACTGCTTTGTTTCTGTAATGTTCAAACTATTTATGAATTTTTACTTAACTTATATAGGTGAAAGAAAGAGAATGGGACCCCGCTCTTCTGTGTGGAAAATGTTCACTAAGCTCGAGAATGGTTGCTCCCGGTGCAAAATTTGTGGAATGACGATGTCTAAAAAGTCATATGTAAGCAACTTACTGAGGCATATGAAGCGAGTTCACCCGTCCTCTGAGTCTGCAATGCAGAGGGTAAGTAGACTTCTGTTATTGTCAAGTCTGATAAGCTGTTGCAAAGCTCGTTTCGATTTCCCCCTCTTGTTCGATTAATTGTTTAATTCAATTGCTTACCTTTAAAAACACTTCTTTCATACAAAATATAAAAGACTAACAGTACGCGCACGGCGTTGCCCGTGGAATCAGGACTTTTACAAAATGAGGAAAAAAAACCCGCCCACAATGACATGAAAAAGTTTTGAAAACAAAATCAGAACAAAAGATACACATTTTTTGATTTTCCTGCTTATTTTTTTTTTTTTTTCGCGCTACAGTACAGAGTACGTTAATCCAAAACAATATTACAAAATTGGAACGTGAAAATGATTATTATACAGCAAGCAAACTATAAATCAAATCCGAAAATAATAATCGAAGTAATTCATTCAGGTGAAGGTCATGACGTATCCTGCACGTCCGCCAATCAAAATTGGCATCAACGTTCTGAAGAAGTGCCGCGCGAGGAACTCTCAACGGCCCAGAAGGAAATTAATTTTTAAAAAACGGGAAAAGATATTTTAACCGTTCTTGTTTTAAATCTGACAGAACCGTTCTAGTTATAAGCTGAAAAAAAATTGAAAATAATAGTGTTATTAGAAAGTCGGATGCAGCAAATTTAAAAACAAAACTAACATTTAGATTGCAAAACTGACTATTTTTTAAAAAAGTCTCAAAATTCAGTAAATTACGTTAGAAATTCAAAACTAACTTCATTAGAACGGAAATTGCGTACTCTTTCTGATGGTCTATCTATTTTTGTCGTACAATTATTCGAAACCATTCTATTGAGAAATTAGTGCGAAAAATTAACCAAAACAACACAAAACATTAAATAAAAAAATTTCTAGATTAAAATTTTAAATTTCGGTTTCGAGGTGCATTCAGTCACCATTATGACTACCTGTGTGCCAAATTTCATGGCTGCAAGTGCGATAGATTCGTCTGGACATCGCAGACAAACACACACACACACACAAACATTGCCTTTTATAAGTATAGATGAGCAGATTCTTAAGAAATGAATCCTTGTTAATGAAATTCAACATGCAAGGTTTGATTATTTGTCCATAACACCATCATGTAGCTAGAATCTCGGTTGTTATTGTGTTGGCTTATGGTGCTTGGTCAAGAGTTACCAGCCAAATCCATGAATCACAAGGACTCGCAGTAAAATTGAAGTGTGGCACATTTTATTGGTCAAAGCGACCTTGAAGCACCTTTGAGTGAAAGTTTGACTTTAACTGTAGTCAATTGGGGTATGCATGCAGACTCCACCCTACCCTAGCTGTAGGCAGCTACGTAGTAGCCCACTTTATACAAATGCACATAAGGACAACAAAGGTTACCAAAAGGACAAATTGTCCAGAGTACATCAGGTACAACATTCGGTATCAAATATTAAGTAACAAGCCAATATAATTTAAATTAAATTAGTCGTAAAGGACGGTAATAAATCTTACAAAATGGCTAATCTAAGAGGAATTAAAAAATAAAATAAAACATTTCTATGACTAAAAACTAATTTAAGAAACAAGAAAAATTAGTATTCCGTAAACAATGAAATGAGCCTGAATATGACGTGGTTTTACCTTTTAACACTTAAGTTAATCTAAAATTTTCACCAAAATCAAAACTCCTTAAAGCATTCAAAAGGTAAAGGAAATTCAATTTGCTAAGTGGTTATCACACAAAGTAAAGATGGTGGATTTGCGTTGTGTATTTATTTAATTAGTGCAATAACCCAAAGGAACTTAATATTGACCAAACCCACAGATCAACTTTAAGGATGAATCCCATGTGTGAAAAAAAGAGGAATACAGTAAGTAAGTTTTAAACCATATAACGTTTATTAAGTTTCTAAGTAATAATATGATTATACATTAAACAGACTTAGAAATTGCATAAGTTTTTATAAAATGAATGGTGGCCGCCCAACCTGCATGTCAATCACTTAACTACTACTACCATTGAGACACAAAACATATAAAAATACGAGATGAGGAATGAGTCGCGGAAATGAAACTCCTCTAAATCCCTTCCAAGACCTCTATAACTTCTGTTAATTCAACTTACATACCACTACTTATATTTCAAAAGATTCAATTAACCACCATCTGATTAGTCCCATCAAAATGAAAATTTAACTCTGTAAGCAGTCATAACAACATTAACCCATCTTATCTGTATTAGAAAATTTACTGTTAATCAACCCATCCTCTAGAGAATTTTAATCGCTTACTGAATTTTTAATCACGCGACTCAGACCCCATTTGACATTAAAACAATTACAATTTATTTAGTTAAATTGCACTCTTAACACACAATCATAAAAAGGTAGTTAGAACATTTTTACAAGCAACACAATGACATTCACATAATTCAATTTCATTTCCTGGCTAATAAAAATTTACAGAAACAGCTTAAATTCTTTTATCCCATAGTAAAAGTTCCTGACCCGGCCCAGTCATTCCGTGAGGTAGCTAGACCCCAGATTAGGAAAAGTTATAAGGAAAAGATAAACGAAATGAAAGTCTCCACTTATCTGGTCACCGGGCTGCACCGCCTTCTCGCACATCAATGGATTCCATTTTCCGATGGTCGGGCACACATCAAGCACCTTTCCATCGAGGAGGAGCACGCCTTTTCCAACTATTGGACGTCCATTGGTGAATCAACCTTTTTTTTCAGATTCTCCGGAGGGATCCCACTCGGCCTGGTCCCAAGCAGAAAGCCTATGTAAGAAGTTTACACCTCCCGCGCCTCACTCCGTATCATCTCCTGCACTACACCGAGCATCACCCAAAACAGACGAGAACGCCATGCACTTCAACATACCGAAGGAATAGTCCCGCTTGAGGCATGGTCCTATTCACGCATCTGTGTCATCGCATCCAGACTGCCTTATTCAGACGATGAACTCAAAGAGTCGAAATGTCCCGTCCGAAGCAAGAAAATAACTCTGTACGGGTCTTCCATCATGCTATCTAAATCCAATCTTCGCTGTCACAGGCTCACCATTGCTATTGCTTGTCAGATGCACAGCGATTATGTACCTTCCTACGCGAGCGTCGTCTCACGTCCGCCAAGACGCTAAACTCCCCAGCACTCCCCGTGGGCTCGGGGCTGGGTGGCCAAAGCCAAGCCAAGAGAAGTCCCAAGAGCCGAGAAGAGAAGAGCGCGATCCGTGCCTCGCGCACCCCTTAAAATACCGTCGCCGAGAAACGCGTCACAGTGACGTAAGACCCCGTTTCCAATTGGTCAAGAGTCCGAAAAGGGACGGCGTCCCCATCCGCCTTACACCCACTCCGAAAAATTCGCCATCTTGTGGACATCCTACCGGATGCAAAAACAACAAGTCATCCCTCGCGACGGCGATTTCAACGACGGCATCGCTCGTCTTGCCCTGAAGAGGAAAAAGGCAAACTACATCCAGAAAACCCTAAAAAACCCCAAAAAAACCCGAAAAAACTTTAAAAGCCCCAAATAAACTAAGCAATAATTTAAAAAAAACATCCTAAACACATAAATATTTAAAACACATATGAATAATACTGTAATTTGCCAAGAAAGTCACTTCAATTTAAGCCTAACTAAATCCTTTCTTAAAACACTGAACACAAATTATTTTCTTTAGACACACATTCAATAAAAGAAAACTGCTTCGTTAAAAATAAATGTTCATTCTTTAAAACAAAAAGAATGCTGCTTCTTTAAAAATAAACGTTCATTCTTCAAAATTACTTAATCAAATATATTCGTACTTTAAAACACACATCAATAAAAAATGATCAATCAAAATGTCTCTACCTTTAAAACACATATCAATTCTAAAAAAGATCAAACGTTTCCTGAGTGTCTGTGGAACGAGCAAAATAAATTAAAAATAAAAACATTCCCCAAAAGTAGCAACACTACAAATAAATTGAGGTATAGCATTCAAAAGAATTAAGAATTTTAGACTGGACAGCAATAAAATAAAAGCAAATAGATACATAAAAAATGAATGGTGTAGATAAGTATAAATAATAAATATAAGTCCTTAAAAAGGTCTAAATATGTAACAAACAAAATAAATAGATAAATGCAGTAATTATATTTTAAAAAGTTATAATAGCATCGATACAAAAACCCAATAGTATATTGTTATTATTTTGTAAGAGAGCTTGCCTATGTACCAATGTTAGTAATGCATTACTAAAGCACACATTGGTCTACCAATTCAGAATAATAATTAAGGTAGGTTAAGACAACTTTTGGACAGGATATTGACGCAGTGTTTGAGCTCAAAAAGAACTCGCAAACAAAATATGCATTGGTAAACAACTGACCAAAGCAGAAAGGAGACCATCACTTAGTGAGAGAGTCTAATAGCAGAAAAGGCGAGTGTTCTAGGCCGATAAAACTGGGTTTTTTTATTGCTCTCTCTTGGAGGCCCTGGTTAAGACATCGTGGGGACAGAACTCGTAGCTTTTAGATTGGAGTTCTTGAGACACTGCTCGGCCACTTAAACGAAAACTTTACTTGGAGGAAGAAAAAGCCTATCAGGAAGAACAAGAAACTAATTTTATTTGCAAATAGACAATATGAAGATGTATATATGTAATAATCTCACTTAATTTTATTCCAAATTCTAATATATATTTTAAAATCTTAATGTATTCCAAAATCACTTTTCTAAAACTCCAGTTTCGTTCTTTTCCCGCGCTGGAGGTATATTAAATCTCTCATTTTGGCATATTTATTACTAAAAGAATATTTAATCGCTTTCATGTGCCCACATGAAATCATGACGACGTCTCTTTGGCACCAGACTTTTTCCCTGAAACGCCTACGTAACTTATTAAAAATACCCAATATTCCCTTCGCTTTGATCACGTGTCAATATGTTATTCCCTTATCCAAGAGAATACAGGGATTTTGCTGTGCACTCTCGCTTGTAACCTAAACGGAGATGGACGTATATCCACCACTCTCCTATTGATAATAAAATAAGAGGTAGTTATTTGCTCGGCTTGTTTATCTTCAACGACTACAACCATGAATATGTTATATATATATTGTAACAAAATTGTCTTGTGGGTGTATGTGAATGCAATCCAATAAGCAGGATTTTTTTTAAAAATAAAGCTCTTTATTGTACAAATATTCTAGGAAAAGAAACATAGCACTAGTATTAAAACAGCACTTGCAAAAATTCACAACAGAGACTACCAATAAATCTCAACACAACGCTCAAAGGTTTCTTGTTAGCTCACCAGCTCGCTTGCTGATCAAAATCCAACTGACTCTTCTTGGCTTGAGAGCTTGCTTTTATACTTTTCAACAGGAAGTGACTTCATTACGTGGGAAGTGACGTAATCTCTAGAAAGTTCATGAAACCAGTAGAAATATGTTGAACGTTTGAGGTCCTTCTAGAAAATTCCATTTTTCGCCAAGATTAGCATCTCAGGGAAACGACTTTATAGTTTTGTAACAATATACCAGCCGCTTTCAGCAACCAGTTTGCTCACCTGGAAAACTGATTGCATTTCATTTCAATTGAATCTCTTTTAATATGATTAACCTTGAATATCAATTTGATGTTTATTGTTCCCTTAACAAAGTAAATTTAAACTTCAAATTGCGAAGAACATTGAAACCGTGTCTTTTAGTAGCCTTTGCGCCTGCCCACGTCGTTGTCTGAACAAATTCTACTAATAGACTCGACTAACTGTCCATGTCACCTAAAATCTAAGTGCACTTTGTTGGCGTCAACATGACTATTTTATTCATTTAAACCAGCGGGAGTGGTCTCCCCTAAACTTTCTCGTGTACTTCCCCAAAAAGGTGCTGTTTCCCCTCCCCCCGCGTGGATAAAAAAAATTCGAACCTATTGTAACCCAGGATCCAATGACTATCAGAAAATATTTAGGTAAAAAATCAAATTTAAATGCATACCGATTTCTACTGTTTCTTGGCTCAAGGACAATCCTTCCACATGCACAGATTGCTACCAAGTACGCATGTGCGTGGAGAATCGGATGAAAACAAAAGCGCCAAGCAGGAGTCAATAAATATCGTGCACAGAAGATTGCGTCAAGTATGCATGCGTGTGGAGATGGCGGATTCGTTGGAGATGCGATTATACTGACCGACAGACAGTCAACCCTTTGACAGATTTGGCCCAAAATTTTATACGGACCTACATTCATGACGATGAAACTGTGTACGAAATTTTATCCATCTGGCTTTTCAAGTTTTTGAGTTACAGCGTTCGCATGACCTCGCACATACATACAGACAGACTTCCCGTTGACAGAGTTTGTCCAAAATTTGATAGAAACCTACAAATTGTGTTTAAAGACCACATACCAAATTTCACCCCCGTAGCTCTAATAGTTTTCGAGTTATTGTGTTCACAGACAGACATAATTCCAAAATTGTGTTTTTCGGACTCAGGGATGTGTAAAACGTGGAGATTCGTCAAAATCTCGAGTTCAAATTTTTTGACGATTACAATACTTTCTCTTTGCATACTTCGTATACGAGAAAGTAAAAATGCCTTTGATTCTGACATTAAAGTGACAAGACGCATTTAACGTCCAACAGCATGTTATCCGAATTGAAACGTGCTGATACAAAGAATTGTATCTTTCGATGATTTTCTTTTTTTTTACAGTATTGCTCGATTTTCAATTTATACATTTATTTCAGAAAATTGCTGAGAGTGAAGTTCCCAGCCGAAATCAGCTGCCTGACATGCTGCATGGAGAAACAGGACGGGCTCTGCCAATCATTCATACCTTTGAGAGGGAAACTAAGGTGACCTCAACCCATTCAGACCAAAAAACTGATGAATGCCAAACTGCATGCAGCAGTTCTGACGCCACTGGATGTCTTTTGAGTGAACGTCTTGTGCATGCAGTAGAAGAGGGAAACCACCTGCTCAGGAGTCTGCAGAATGCAGTGGAGAGGCAAGGAGAAGCTCTTAACAGACTTGTTGCATGCTTAGAAGGCATGAATCAAGTGCAAAAGAATAATGTGTAAAGCCCCCACAGTCCGTTCTCTCCGGCCCTTTCCATGTTACGCCTTATCTCCCACTGTGGGACCACCTGGAATTGTTGTTGCTCGAGGGTTTGTGAGGTGGAAATGAGAGAAATGTCGGTAAATGTTTGGTCATCAAAGGAAGCGAGTCGACAGATGGAGGTTTCAGTGCAGTTCCTACAGGTTGTTATAAATTGTGTATGCCTTGTTGGAACAGTGCAGCTGGTCGGATTCAGATCGGTAATGAATCCCCAATAATACATGTGGACCATTGAAAAACTGACCATGGCAACAGGTCAATAAGTTTTTATTGGTGCTCGTTCAAGATTTGTCCATTTTGCCATCTGCGAAATGCAAGTTTTGGTGTATTTTTTAGGAGTACTTGAACTGCAGTTGCTTTCTTTATGTCAGTGGAATGTCTTTGAAAGTGATTCTTTGAATTTTGTATTGTGTTTCCTTACTGTGGATATTTAGAAATGGATGAATTGGTTGTGAGTATAGTTTCCATGATTTTAGAAAGATTGAACTAATGGATGAAATATTTTTACATTAATCCATTTTATGAAATGTGGTTTCAAATAAAGATTTATTTGAACATGTACAGAAAAAATATTGGGTATACAGATGTATGCACAGTTAATCTCTTTATGTATATATTGATCATGCTCATTTGGACAAATTTTGTTTTTGGTTTATTCTTATTTCCTTTCTGCATTTTCATCCAATAAAGCAATCACATCAATTGATTTATTAGTCCTTATTATGTGAAAGGAGTTTTAGCCTGTTTAATCAACTTAATACACTTTTATTTAACTTAACTTGTTTCATGTTTGTAAAGAAAAATTTAGTTATTGATTTTACACTCTATTCATGATGTTCTAAAGTTTTGAAATATTATACATTTATGCATTCTCTATTAAAATACTCTAAGCATCAGTTAATAAACTAATTGAATTGAATTTTGATTCCATACTAGTGGTGCTAGCTGGTAATGAATTTGAGAAAAACTGATTTCATAATATTTATAATAATGAATTATAAATTAGAGACTAAAAAATAGAAAATACAAAAAATGACTTTTTAGTACAGTAATAAAAGTGTGTTTTTATAGATTTTTTAATTAAATTTTTACTTAAAACTTTGGATTTATATTGTCTTTCATATTCGACTCTTTAAAGATCAATTTATGAATGGAATGCATTTGTCTGCCAGTTTTGGTAAAATAATAATTAGAGTAATATTCTAACAAAAATTATCCGTACAAATTTATAAAAGTTTACCGAAAATCCAATGACATGAAAAGCAAATATTCTTATTCCAAGAATAAAGGAAGCATATAACAGTCACAATTGCAATATGCTGGGAAAAATTGTGAGAAATGGACAGTTATCAAGAAGAAAATTTGTGTTTCAAAATGCAACAATAATCAATGCTTCCTGAAACATTTGTTTATGTTGTATTTAATTATGACAAGGACAGGATAGAATATTATGCATGTAAGTAATTTGTGTATGCTTAAACGAGTAGCCTTTTAATTTTAAAAACATAGAAAAAGACATAAATATTTTCTGATTTATAAAAATTAACTTTTCAAAGAAATATTTTGCTTAATCCATACTATTAATAAAGTAGTGTCATGTTTGCCCTTTTAATTATAAGAAACTTTTCTCATAAGTTAAGTCGGCATTAAAAAAAATTATCGCAATAAGAATTCAGGAAATATAATTTCAGTATAAGACTCATTTTTGTAGAACTATGTTTTACTGAATGATATTACAACCAACTTTATTCATATGATTTATTATTTGCATGCATAAAAGAAATGCATTTAATTTTTCTTAAGGGACTGAGCATATGCGTCAAAAAATAAAAATTTGAACATACGGAATAACCTAGTGTAAAAACCATGCAAAAGCTCTTCCTGAATTAAGTAAACCAATTGGGTTTTGTCATGAAGTCATTGACGAGAGCACAGAATAAAGCACTTCGTAATTGATGTCAGACAGGTTTATTTGCAGAGAATAAATATTTAGTTATAGAAAAATACATGCATGTTTAAAGGTGCATGGAATGAAGTCAATAGATATGTGTAACATTCAAAAATAAAGGTTAAACCTGCACTTCGTGCAGAATTCTTTACAATTAATACTAATATTATCTAGTTTTGATATATTTCTCATGTATCAAAGGATGAGCACTCGCTATAATCAAGGGATTCCTGAGCATTACTGTTGTATTTCATTTGAAATCAAATCAGCAGCTGATAGTAGGCGACTTGGGAACATTGTAACCACGAATCTTCTTTAAAAAAACCAATGGGTAAAAGTCTGAAACCTAATTCTATTTTTTGTTATTTCTTATTCTGAAAATGCCATTGTGTTGACCACAAGCTGAAAGAACTTTGCAATGAACATTGAATGATACATTGTTCCCAAATCACCAATTTAATTTTAAATGCAATGCAATAGCTACACAAACGTGACTTTGATTATCGCGAATTCTCAGATTGCGATATATGTTAAAGATATCGAAACTTCATCAGTCTATGTAATAATTATAATGAATGCAACCAAAGGTAAGGTTTCAAGCCATTACTTTTTTTTAATTGCTTGCATGTAAGAATTTACTTTATTTTATAGACCTTTTTATACATGAAGATATTTAATTTTTAAAATTCTATAGAGTAAACATACATTTAAAAGAATAAATGTTTTTAGAAATATATGTTTTCTTTTACCAATAAACTTATGTGACATCAATTAGGTAATAGTTAATTCAGTCCCATCATCCACGATTTTAGGTTTAAAATAAATGCGTTTATTTAAATCACTAAGTGCTTTTGCATGGTTTTAACTCTAGACTTTCCTATGTAATTTTTTTATTTTTTGAATATTTTTTTCATGTTACGGGTAAAAAGTATTTCTTTTATGCGACTAAACAATAAACTATATGAATAAAATGGATTATAGTTTAATAAAATATAGATCTAAATGTATGACTTTTCTGCTTTATTTCCAGATTTTCTTCATTTTTATTAGGTTTTTAATAATTGCATTTATAAATTTTTAATAATCATGCTAATGCTATAATTTCGAAGATGCTGAAGCAACATATAAGAAATGTTTCAAATTTAATAATTGCTTTTATCTTCAAATTATTAAATGCGCTATATTTCTATATTCTCTATGTTTCTTTAAAAAATCCCATTTTAAAATATTTTTATCACCTTTATATTTTATTCATTTAATTTTAAAAGGTTCTTTTATAGTCATCATGATTACACACACACAAATTATTTACATGCGTAATATTCTGTCCTGCCTTTGTTTCACTTCAAATTCAGCATAAACAACTGTTTTACCGAAGATAACCGATGATTATTCTGTCATTTTAGAACGCAAATTATGTTCTTGATAACTGTCTATTTCTGTTCTATTCTATAACTGTCTTTTCTGTACTGTAAATTTTAACTTTTCCCCAGCAATTGTGTCTGTTATATGTTTATACTCGTGATGTGAATTGTCAAATTGTGATATCATTTGTCTTTCATGTCACAGAATATTTTAAAGATTTTTGTTAAAAAAACATGAAATTTTTAAGAGCAGGACATTTCTTGTTTATTTGTAATGATTATTTTAGTAAAATTGTCGGATAGCGCATTCTATTCATAAACTTAACCAGGAAAGCCATCTGAAAGAGAAGCAGATGTTAACCCTTAAATGACATGATTTTTTAAAAATTGATTTCAAAATGTTTTTTGTCCTTCATTTCTTGAATAAAACATGGAAAAAATACTTTAAAAATTCTTATTGTGTTTTCAGTATGGTTTAGGCTAAATAAGAGTTTGTAACCAATGGGCAACACTGGGCTTTACTTGAGAAAAAAAAATTCCTTGATAAAATTCTATAATATTAAACACATGAATTTTAAGAACTTAATAATAAGGATAAGGAATTTCCTTCAATATTGTAAAATAAAATATTGTACTCACAAGCGTACAAGCAAAGCAAAAAAGATGAAGCGGAATTGTGTAAAATATTATTTGCTGTAAATCGATTTAACAACATTTTCAGTACGTATTCTGTGGCAACAACAGGCATTAGAGCTTCAGTCTTATTCTCAATAGTTTAGAAGACGAAATTGGATATGTTGCTTAAAAGCAACACAGTCGTTTAAGAGTTAAGCACACAGTGTCAGCGGAATTTAATTACGTAACTTTTTTCCTTAAAAAATTGTAGCTGTAAAATTTGTTGTTGGAATCTGTACCGATAATAGTTTGAATTCAAATTCATGACGTATCTGAACAGAGCAGGCCCAAACAACAGCGGTACCTGGTGCAAAGTTGACTTCCAGGGCCTTGAAACAAATTTCACACAACAAAATAAATTATTGCACAATTGGTGCAGTTCTGACTAAAGGAATAGATGAAAATGATAATTCAATCATTTTGGAAAAGTTATTTCAAGCACTCAAAAAATCGTTAATAAACGAAATAAAATTGATTGCTTCGTAAATGTAATTTGGTATGCAACTTTCTAGAACAGGTTTACTGTGGCTGATTTTTTTTTTGACGTGTCTTATAGCAAATTCGTTGATAGCGTGATCGCGATTTAGTTTCTTGGTTAAAAATGATTTGATAGATAAAATAGGCCGAGCAAATCGATCGCTCTTCACTCGTGCTATATCTCGAGTAATTTTTAATCTTGAGAAATATCTTTCTGCAGATGCTACGGTCATTGGTGATGTCAATAAATAATTTTAGAACGGAAGCAAAATTAGGATACAATTCAAATAATAAATTAATTTTAAATAAATATTTTAAGATTTGTAATATTTTGTTCTGGAAGACAAATCTTGACGGCGAATTTTGATTTCCTAAAATAAATTGTTGAATTTTCATGTTTTTATCCCCACTAACTCGTCCGATATGTCCTCGCCTAACAAGCAACGCCAATTATCTCAATGTTTTGAAATTTCAAGGTAGAAAAAAATACTAAATTTTTCGCAACCAATAACGTTTATTTCTGAATTTTTTTAACGTCTGATATGAATATAATACCGCATGTTCCTACCAGACATGAAAAAAATTAAGAAATACTCGTTATTGGTTGAGAAAAATTGAGTATTTTTTTTTTTTTTTTCTTCTTCTTCTTTGAAATTTCAAAAAATTGAGATAGGTGGTTTTGCTTGCGAAGCGGCGATTTCTTTCTTCTCGCATTAATGGACCGCGGTGGTCTTGTGATAATGTCTCTGCTTCGTGACGTGATTATACGGAAGATATTTCATGCATACGGGCTGGAAATAGCTGGATTTTTCGAGGGTCAAATGTCCGTGCTCCTATTAATGCCTGCAAAATTTGAAATTGATTAGTTCATTCATTCAATACCCAGGAGAGCAGACTCGGCTTTAAAGTTTTAGAGCGCAAGTTGACTCTCTGGGAGGAAAATTGATTAGTTCAAATTTTTCGCTTTCTCGTATACAAAGAGGAAGTATTGTAATTGTCAAAAAATCGAACTTGAGATTTTGACGAATCTCCACGTTTTAGACCTCCCTGAGTCCGAAAAACACAGTTTTGGAATTATGTGTGTCTGTCTGTGAACACGATAACTAGAAAACTATTAGAGCTACGGGGATGAAATTTGGTATGTGGTCTTTAAACATAATTTGTAGGTTTCTATCAAATTTTGGACAAAATCCGTCAACGGGAAGTCTGTCTGTGTGTTCGAGGTCATGCGAACGCTATAACTCAAGAACTTGAAAAGCCAGATGGATAAAATTTTGTACACAGTTTTATCGTCATGAATGTAGGTCCGTATAAAATTTTTGGTCAAATCCGTCAAAGGGTTGACTGTCTGTCGGTCCGTATAATTTACTTTTGAAGAGAATCCGTTATCTCCACGCGCATGCGTACTGGAAGAATGGAGAGGAATTTCATTACGGAGTAGCGAATTACGTCACTTTGTCCTTGAGCCGGTAAGAGAGGAAAATCGTTACGCATCTCTTTGAATTTCATTCTTTGCCTAGATATTTTTCAATCACTATAATGAAAAACCTTCTGATCGTCATTGGATTCTGGGCAACAGTAGGTTCGAATTTTTTTAGCCACGCGGGGAAGGGGAAACGGCACCTTTTTGGAGAAGTATACGAGAAAGTTTAGGGGAGAACACTCCCGCTGGTTTTAAAAAAAAGTTCAAAACTTTAAAAAAAATCATTTTGAAGTTCCCTGGTCTCTAATGCATAAGAAAGTGAAGCGTCTTTGTTAGTGCGTGTAATTTAACATACTGGCAGCACGCTATTTTCAACAGCAGGGTAGACCGGGGCACGTTGGGCGAGTCGCGATATTTTAAAAACTTTTCGGTATTTCACGCTGTCAGTCCAGTTGAGTGTGTATTGTCCCGTCTTCCTTCATCCACATCAGCGTCACTGAAGAAGCAGCGTCCGTTAATGAACCAGCTAGAATTTTCTAATTTTTATTAAGCTGAGTAAATTTCCTCACTTATAAATAATCGGGTTTTTTTTCATTGCTAATAAATTACAATTTCCATTTTTACTAATAATATTCAGAAAGATAATTATTCATTGTTACTATAGGACTTGTTTGTTTATCGAAATGCTGTCAGAATAAATCCCTACACTCGTAGTGAGAAACAAAAATAGCTATATGTGGCTAGTTGGGCCATTTCGCATGGGGCACGTTGGTCCGGCGGGCCAACATGCCAATTGGCGCGTGTTCAGATTTATTATGCAAGATACTTGTTATGAAAAACCACGCGAACTCGATTTTGATTATTATTACACAATACTATTTGATGATGAACGTAAAAGCACTATCCCAGTTTCTATTGAGTAGAAATGCACCAAATTTGTATATAGTACAAATAATGTGGATAATAACACAATTATGTTACTTAAATTAACAAAATATAATAATATAGAAGAATGTTTTGTGATAGCCGCTTTATACTAGCAGTGGGCCAATTTACCCCGCAGAGTGGGGGCAAGTTGGCCCAAGCGACTTGGTGTCAGTTGGAGGTTTTAAATTAATACAGATAGTTAATATATTCAAATTTTACTTTGGCGAATTCTTCCTGAAGGTACACTAATAGTGTCATATAAAAAAAAAATGTTTAAAATTTCTAATTCCCTTTTTTTTTTAATTCTAAGATTAAAATACGGCCAAACTAGCCACGGTCTACCCTATTGCAAAAACATCATATGATATCTGTAAGTCAGAGGTAGACTGTTTTAAGTAATTTTTTAAAAATCTTACGGGAAGGCCCGAAGAAGTTCCAGATAGGTAATGCGCAATTTATTTTCTTGAGAGCAGATATCTGTGGTCTTCTCGACGTACTGCTACAATTGCCGCATCTGAAGATGTGGTCTCGACGATTCAAATACGATAAAATCACCAAAATTGGAAATTATGTCAGTTTCCTCTGATGTGAGGGAAATTAGGGATAATTGACCCTGCACGATTTTCTCAGATTCTGAGATAATGGTAGGGATGTGTGTGCCATCCCTATTAGGCTTTGGGTGGGATTTCCATTCCAGACTGAAAAGCCATTGTAATGGTGAGTAGGTTGTGGTGTCTTGGCCTGGGTGTGACCAAATAAATGCAAACTTAGGTTGACCTAAGTACTTTATTTATACAGCAATAATTACGAGAACACTTTTCTCGATTAAATATGATTATTTACAAAGTTCAGTCAATAAGTTCATAGTTCTAAGACGTCAAAGTTCAATGGAAAATTAGTCCACAATAATAATAATAATAATCACAGGATGGATAGCTTCCACCTATCAACGTGACACTTAACCAAGAGACTACCAGGAATGCTCGCGAGTTGATGAGCCGAGAGTTCGGGAAATTGCCGATTCCTCGGGGTTGCTTCCCAATTCGGGACTTTAAATCCAAGCTGATCACGCAGCTCTCTGTCGGGGCTTCTAGAGTCTGAAGCCAAGTTCGAGCCTCCTAAACCACCGCCCTTCTCGTTCTCCATCCAGCAATCTATCTTTATCCCCTACCTCAAGGGGAGGAGCTCCGCCTTCCTTCCACTCTACTGGCTAATCGTACTCCCGGTTGACCAACAGCTCACCTTCCAAGTTCCCAGTGGTCAAATCCTACCATGGGGAAGGTTCTTGGGTTTCGCCACCACCGGGGCTATTCAGGTATGGCACGAAAGGGTACCGCTAATGCGCTCTCTGACATATATTGATTCCTCTGCTTTGTGGGGGCTCTCTGTGTGAAGCCATTACTCTTGCCCACGTCTGGTTAACGACCACCAGGTGCAGCTGTCCTGCGGTTTGCGGCTGACGTGAAAAGGACTGGACTCTCTTTCCCTTGGGAACGGCCCAGATAGCAATTTTAGTTTGCAGCAAGCTTGCCACAAATTTGTCATGACAAGAGTGCAAGTTTGCCACAAATTTGTCATGACAAGAGTGCAAGCTTGCAGTAAGCTTGCAGCAAGTTCACGAAAGCTCCGAAGTCACCATGAAACGAACTTGCAGCAAGCTTGCCGTGCAAACTTATTGCAAATTATAGCAAAAACAGAGTACGAAACACAACCCGGGTTAGAACTCGCGACCTCCCGGTTCCGAAGCAGAGACGCTAACCATTGAGCCAGTTGAACTCTGAGAGGAGAAGATAGATTTCGCTAATACATCGTTCGATTCGTATACGATTTATTTTTAACTATTTTCTGGATTTCATTAATTTTTTGAGTTGAGAATATTATTTGAAGTCAAAGAGAGAGCGATTTTCGCTAATAACTACGTTTTGCTAGTAGAATAAATTATGAAATTAGAGTTCAAAAGTAATTACTTTAAAATGGGACAAAATGTCTAGTTATTATTGTTCAACAAACACTGACTGTTTTTTAGATTTAATTTTGTTTATAAACGTTAAAATTTCAACATTAAGAAAAAGGCGATATAGTTTTCTTTAAAGTGAGAGTGATATATTTAGTAAAAAGATGGAAAATGTTTCAAAAATTTTTTTTATAAAAAAGTAATTTTTTTCACAAATTATCATTGATTTATTGAATTAATAAAAAAGAATTACGGTCTAGGAGATGCTATTAAAAATCGGATGTTTTTTAAAACAGAGACAAAGATAACTATCTCTTTATTGTGCTATCTTTGCAGGAAGCTTGTTTTGCAAAATTGCAGCAATTTTGATTTGCAAAGGAGGTGGTGCTATTTGTCACATCGAACTTGCTACAAGTTCGATTCAAGTGTGACGCGTCAAATTTTGCCATGACAAGTCAAAATCAAACTTGCTGCAAACTTACGTGCTGTTTGGGGGTGCTCTCGGGGAGGAAACATCACAAGGTAAATATGTTTCGGGGGTCCAGAAGTAAATTTTCATTCCTCTACAGATTGGAAGTTGATTATTTCAGATATGATAACTTAAAAAAATATGAGTTTTAAGCCTAATTCAAGCTACAACTTGATATATGATATTGTGCAACATCTTAATTCTCAGCGGTTTGATATTTAGAAAAAGTCAAGTTAGCGATACTTGACCCTTCCAAAAAGCTACTGCAGCTTCGATGTCGTAATAAATTGTGTGGCAGAGATGAACTTTTCTACTGCGGTGGACTTCGCCGCCAACACAGCTACTCGAATAATCAAGCCGGATGACAACACTTCACCTTATGTATCGGCATAATGGCCGGTGTTCCTGCAGTAAGCGTCCGAGTTTTGAATGAGAATAACGAGGCTGTGAGCTAATGAGTTACGATTGGTGCTGTTGCGCAAACGGAATTTGCTTAGCTAATCCTTGCAACTCGAAATAAACAGACATCCTCTTGCGTCAACATGAAATAGTAAAGCACTGTATATGCGTCTCTCATTTAAACATCATTTACGTTTATACGTCGTTTCATCACAGTCCCGATTCATTCGTATGCATTGCGATGTTAAAGTACTTCGCTTCGATTAGACGTCTTTTCATTTATACGTCGTTTCACGTCAGTCCCTTGAAAGACGTATGCTTCACTGCATGTCCAGTTAGTCGCTCTTCGTGAAAAGGCGCGAATTTTAGTTAGAGGGGTCGTGCCGTGGCCGGCGATGGCAACTAGGACTCCGGCCTCAGTCGAACTATTGCAACGCTTGTCATTCAAAGTCCCCAAAACGGGACGGGTGTTCAGAACGCCCAAACGACTCCGTTAAGGTGTTCTGTCACCGTAATTAATAATTGTTTGTGCAAGGTTTGGATGGTCGAATGTTAGAAGAACAAACGCAAGCACTCCACTAGTGCAACGAGGTAGTGCTTGACCCCTAAAATGACATAAAAGTAGTTAAGAAATAATTTTTAAAACAATAAAATTTCTATTTAATATGGTAATTTCGAATAATAAAGGAAGTATTTTAGTAAAAATTTAAAAAAAGAATTGAAATTTATTCCATTTTTTTTCTCTTGCAAAAGAACTCCCCCATTTTTATTCATTTATTATTTTAATAAAAATCTTTTGTTCCAATTTTTGGTCATCATTTGTTCTTATTTAACGTTTCGACATTTCGGTTGGGTTCGTCTCTTTATTGGTTTGAGTATTCTCGTAGAATATATTTTCTTCTGTTGCTCTTTTATTTTCATTAAAATATTGGGAGGTCCGAATGAGTCTATTAAGCCTTTCCGATTTCTTATTTTGCGCAATATTTTTACACTATCTCTTTTCATTTTGGTGTTATTCTGATCTATTCTAATATTCCAGAAACGGCTTCAATTCTCTAGAGGCATTACTAGGTTCCCAGTTCCATTACTATAATTTTTATCATTTAATTAATTCAGTATTTTAATTTCTTAATTTGAACTAAATCCATTTGATATAACTGAATTTAATTTAATAACTAGACTAATTTAATTTATCAATTAGATTTTTATTAATAATAATTGCGTTTTATAGCTTCCAAATTTAATTATTAATATCAGTTTCATTAATATTTTTTGATAATTAAGACACTTTAAATTCAGTAGTTTTAACCTAATATCTGGGGCATGTATCCGGCCTTTCGAGAGATTTTCAAAAAGATATGCAAATCCAAAAGTGTTCACATTATTTTGTCACCTACCAATGTATTTCAATAAAGTTTTTTATGATATCTTAATTCTCAATTCATAAAAATAATTCAGATTGTAAAATAAAAGTAAGCTTTTAATATTTCATATCTCATCTGTTCTTTTGAATATTTCAAAACTTTGCTATGAACACTGAACAAACGCTGTATTGATTGAAGTTCATACGGAAAAGTATATTAAAGTTAAATTAATTGCACAATTTTGTCAAAAATTTAATTTACGCTTGATTTTGTGAGTCATTTTTTAGCAAAAATTGATGCAGTAAAGTGATGACTTCATTGCAAGAAAAGTCAAATCAATAAAAAGACTTCCATTTCATAAAATTCATACATTATGAAAATCGGAACAGAAACTATATTTTTTAACATTATAGGTAACCTGGAATAAACATAAACAACTGGGAGTGTCGTTTCTGTTCCTGAACTACACAGATTAAAAAAACTCACATTTCACAGATTGGGACAAACCTAGGTAGTAATAACTTAACATTTTCTCTCTCTCTTTTTAAAATAAATTCTTTCAATTCTCTAACTAAAAATTTGTAAATAAGAAATAACTGAAACTTGGTAAGCAGTACGAAATAAATGAATTACTGAACAATACAAACTTTATCAGACAACAAATCAGATTGCAGATAAAATCTAACTTTTATATAATTCCTTTTTCACATATGCATTTTTCCTATCATTCTCTTATTAGTGTCTTAAGCGACACATTTTATAGAATACTAGCCGCCTTCGGCGACCAGCTTGTTCGCCTTCATTATAATTTTAATTGAATATTGCATCATTTTATATTCATGGTTCCCTTAATAACGTAATCAGCTCGTAGTAGATATTTTACCCATGCTCTTTTAGTGGCCTTGCACCTGTTCTGTTCATTCATTTATGTAGATAAATGTCCCAATTGGAGTCAAATAACTGTCCATGTCATGTAACATCTAATCCATAATCATTCAGCTTACTGGATAGATTTCTTCATAAACCTAATTTCTTCATATACCTGATATGCATTTAATTTCAACATCAAAATGGCGCAACACATTTTATGGACAAC
>BGPR01004922.1:72463-102822 GCA_013235015.1 Araneus ventricosus
AAACATGCTGAAAAAGAATTAAAACACAGCATCCATAATCATTCAGCTTACTGGATAGATTTCTTCATATACCTAATATCTCAGAGAACTTGGTTTACAGATTCCACAAAAATTTTGATGAAATAAAATATGAAAGAAAAATGTATTCTGATATTACCTTAGCTTTCGACAATGAAAGAGAAACACGCAATTAAATATTTATTTAAGCAAGGAAAACGGTTTGAATTGCGTTGCAACAATGAAAATTATTATTGTAAATTATGCAAAAAATATTTTTAAAAGGTTATTAAAATTAGAGAAAAAATTGTACGGCAACTTAATTGATATAATTGAAAAGGTGATTTTTTGCAGTTTCAGATGGCGTAAAAGTGATTTTTTGTGCTGTAATGTTTACGGAAGTTATAAAGTAAAAACGCCCAAATTTCGCTTCATTTTTAATTAATTAAAATTTTTAAAGAACTGCTCTGCGGTGCACATTCCCTCCCTCCAAACAATGTTCGTTTCAAATTTCATAGCTCCAAGTCAAGGGTCTGTCCTGTAGAGCACCAATACACACACATTCTCCTTTTTTATTCCTTCGAAGATCCGTTTCTACATGCAAATGCGAAAGGAATTTCAGTACTTTGTGCCTGGTCAAAAATAACCTGCGAGCTACTATGGTAGTGAAAAAGTTAAAAGATCCGATGGCGTTAGGCACTCATAACAAAGATTCTAAAATTTTGGTTCGGATAATTTCATGAATGGTATCTTAAAAGAGTAGGATATACAGACCTGCCAACTCTCCCGCTTTTGGCGGGAGTCTCCAGCTTTTTAGCAATTTCTTCCGCCTCCCGATTCTCACAGATCTCCTCCCGCTTTTTAGTATTTTCGAGAAATCAGAGCAAATAAATAGTAATATTGAAAAAGCAGTAAAAGAGTGAAGAACGAAAAATCCAGTGCTTTCCGCGACGACATTCTCCTCAAATTTCGAATGCGTGACGTCATTCCCCTACGGATTCTTCATTAGCTCTTTGCCGCGGTATCATGTCCAAGCTTGTTGACTAGTGACTATCGCCATGGGTTTTCGGCGCATGCGCTGCTTTGACTGTTTAGCGCGCTAGGGAAAATTTGTTTATCTCTTCTGCCTATCTTGTCGTGTTAGGAGTATCTTCGAAATATTTTTTAAATATTTTTTTGTCGTGCATTTCTTTTTCCATCAGTCCAGATCTGATGACATTGAAAGAATCTAAAAAGAAATACCAGACTGTATTTACCAAGGCCTATGCCAAGGAATATTCATTTATTATCGCTTTGGAAAAAGATAAATCGCATGCATTTTGCACCATTTGCGCGTTCGAGTTTTCAAATGCTTCCGGCAAAATCTGCAACTTCTTCTTTATAGGAGTGAAAGTACATTATCATGTAATTTGTAAATAGGACTTATTTGTAAGTAGAGCTCAACTGTAAATATGAAAAAAACTATAATCAAGAAATATATATATGAAGAAATGTAAATCCATAAATTAAAGCTCTGAAGTAAAAAAAAATATATAGGGAAGCCAGTAATTTATATTGGTAATACTGTCTAGGTATAAAATATGTATGGAAGAGTGAGAACTGAAAAAAAGTGTCTTTAAAAAACTGGTAAGATTATTTTAAAACCCAGCTAAGCAATTTTTAAAAATCTATACATTTCATTTATTTTGTAAAAAAATAAAATTTTGAGAAAAATATAGCCAAAATAAAAGATTGACTCGTTTGGCCCTCTCCACCTTTTTTGTACACGAGTTAAATAAAGTACATATTGGCCCTGCTGCGCATTTGTGATCGTGTATGTATAATTGAAAATGTCTCCCTCTTTTTCGAATCTGGATGTTAGCAGGTCTGGCTACAGTTAACATTTAAATTATAAGAAAAAAAATCGCACAGAAATATTATCATAAAAATAGCTTATATCTATCTAGTTATTTTTCACAACAACAGCCTAACATGAATAAATCAGAAGGTAACAATTTTATAAATATTTATGATTATCATAGTTTTTAAAAGCTCTAATTAAGTTTAGCAGTAACTTAGAATTTTTTTAAATATATTGTTTTCAAGCCATGAAAAGGTTAGTTTTCTTTTCAAAAATGGTCCAAAAAGCATGGATAGAAAATAGCACAGAAAGCCCAGTGAAACAAGAGAATATATCTCTTGGCGTCAATTGCGTATCTGGGCGCTTAGAAAAATAGCAACTTTTCTCGTAAGCGAGGTCACTAGCAAATCGAAAGCAGTAGGAGCGGCCTCCCCTAAACTTTCTCGTATACTGCTCCAAAATTTGTCATTTCCCCTCCCCCTGCGTGGATGAAAATATCGAACCTACTGTAATCCAGAATGCAACGAATATCAGAAGGTTTTTCATTGCAGATTATAGTGATTGTAAAATATTTAAGTGAAGAATCATATTAAAAGAGATGCCTATGTATTAAAACTTAGCAATATTTATTTCCCATCACACTCCAGCAAGATCCGCTATTATACGAGCGAGCGAAAACAAAACGGGAGATAAAACATATCTATCACAAACTCCGTCTCATGGACAAAGTGACGTAATCCTCCCGCTTGGTACCAGAGATTCCTAAGGACGCATGCGCATGGAGATCAGTGTTGAAACGAATGCTTAACAAGTATGCTATTATACAGACCTTTGACGGATTTGGTCCAAAACTTGATACGGACCTACATTCATGACGATAAAATTGTGTACCAAATTTTATCCATCTAGCTATTCAAGTTTTTGAGTTATAGTGTTCGCATGACTTCGCACATACAGACAGACAGACTTCCCGTGGACGGATTTTGTCCAAAATTTGATAGAAACCTACAAATTATGTGTAAAGACCATATACCAAATTTCATCCCCGTAGCTCTAATAGTCTTCGAGTTATCGTGTTCACAGACAGACATAATTCCCAAATTGTGTTTTTCGGACTCAGGGAGGTCTAAAACGTGGAGATTCGTCAAAATCTCGAGTTCGAATTTTTTGACGATTACAATACTTTCTCTTTGTATACTTCGTAGACGAGAAAGTAAAAAGTTGGTTGAGTTCTTCAGGACGACGAGTACCAAGGTCAGCAAAAGAAAAAAGGAACCGAGGAAGTTTCCCTAGGCCCTGGTCTTAGGAACCGGTTTTTTAAAACCAGTTAATACGACCAGACGGGGCCCGGTGCAAAGTTGACTTGCGGGGCCTTGGAACAAATTTCACACAACAAAATAATTTATTGCACTTGCTGCTTATTACATTGCATAATTTAGTAAAGTTAGGACTTAAGGAATGCATTAAAATTAATCAGTTTATTTTTATAAAGTCAACATTTCAATCACACAAAATATCGTTAGTAATTCAAATAGCAAATATAATTGATTCATAAACTTGCAAAATACAATCTGGCAAGCGGATTACTAGAATAAAATTACAATACGAGATTTTTGCTTCATTTTCTTACATATTTTATAAGAAATTCATTGATAATGCTATTAGAATTTTGTTCCTTGGTTAGTTAGGTAGATAGAGTGGTTAAGAAGTAAATCGTTTTTGACTAATGCTAAATCTCAAGGAAATTTTTATTATTTTTAGTCTTGAGAAAGATCTTTTAGCAGATGCGACGGTAATTGGTAAAGTCTATAAAATTTTGAGAAAAGTAACGAAATTTGGATGCAATTCAAATAAATTATTTTTAGCACATTCGAGATTGACAGGGCATATAAGTATATTCAAATCAATGCAATTTTTTAAAAGATTAATATTGACAGGGTCAAGAAAATATTGCAGTTTTGTGATTCTGGACGACCCATTTTGATTTCATTAAAGATATGAAGGCAATCAATTTTCAGTACGCAAAATCCGTCAGCGGCTCAGGGGCTTGTGCGTTTCCACCGTTTTAGACCCCCTCGGGCCGGCTCTGCCTACAATCGAGAGACGTAACCGTCAGAGGAATATCGACGAAAAATGCGTAGTGTGCCACCCCTGTAAGATCCCCCAAGATCATTAGCGACCAGTAACTTTTTTCCCACGCCATGGGTCACTGAGCAGAGCAGGTGTCTCAGCTCGTTAAAACGCCGACGAAGAGAGCCGGGAGTCCAGTCTGGCGCCAGCGGACTACTCTTTAGTGGAAGTGATTGAAATGGTAATTTATCTCCAGCCTGAGAAACCGCTTGCGACAAAAGGAAAAGCCCAGAAAGGTAAGGAGCCAATAATGGCTCGCTGAGGTGGACTCCACCTACAGAATTGACGGGGATTCGTGGAGAGGCTTTCTGGACCGTTCCCCCTGTAGGAGGACGATGGGAGTTAAAAGGAAGAGTGAGGATGGAGAACAAGAGATTTTTCGGAAGAGGACAGAGACGAGCAAGGGCTCGATTTTCTTGGTGGTGAAAAGATAGACTTGGGTCGCTGATATCTTAAATCCGGTCGACGTAAGACCGACATCATTCTTTTAGGCCACTCGTAGAAGGGGGCCTGTTTCGGTTGTGGACGAATACGGTATAGGACTGTACCAGAACTGTAATCAATTGTGCTGTACCAGAACTGTAATCAATTGTGCTGTACCAGAACTGTATTCAATTGTGCTGTACCAGAACTGTAATCAATTATGCTACTATATATTTCATAATTTTCTCTTATTTAATCAAGATCAATATTCAATAAAAACTCTTGCACGCACGTGCTATAAAAAAAAGAGTATTTCTTGGCTCTGGACCTTCCTCCCCAGAGTCTTTGGCTGTCAAACACGTTACACCCCTAAACACATGTGCAGAAAGAGCGGACGAGCGGCAAGTGCTTGTCCCAACGGGACAACTACATGCGATTGTCCGAAAATATTGGTCACGTGTAAAGCCAAATACTCAAAGACAGCTTTAAGATGATAATACCATATACTTCAGGCGCTGCACCGATGAATGACGTTGCTCGTGTTTCTACGCGTCTTGGGGTTACTTTCTATTAGAATTCGCCAACAACCAGAAGTAGGTTTTTTTGGCGTGAAAACGTCCTTCCTCTCGTTAAGTCGGTCGAACTTTTTTGTGTGACAAAATACCATCAGATTTGAATCGTTAATAACTACGAGACTAATAATGCGAAAAGAATGGTTGACCCCACAACGGATAGATCATATCTGTAAGAGTTTGTCGCATAATATTTGTTTTGCCTGTGACGTCATCGTACCAGTGTAGGCGCACGCGCGTGATTGTTATGAAGGCTATAAATAAGTGCAGCGTGGAATCGCGTTTAGCTAGGGGTTGATTCTGGTGTCATTTTAAAGAGCTTGTGGAGTATTACTAGGACCCAAAGTGATACAATAAAAGTATTTATCAGAATATAAGTGAAAATCGGTATTAAATTGAAAATTTCAAACTCCGCATGTTTTTTTTAATAACATGCAGAGTTTTCTTTCGAATTTTACGAAACTTACAGAATACTTGACAATACGTAAAAGAAACATTATATTAAAATTTGAATATTACGGGAAATATGAACATTTGTAGTAAATAATGTTTTACTTTCCATACTCGAAATGTAGTTCTATATACTGTCAACAGATGGCGCCATCAAAAGATACTCTAAATACAACATAATAAAGGCGCATTTCGGATCTGCGCCGTAGATTTTTCGCGAAAACGTCGGGATAAAATCATAAACAAGTGTTTCGTATTAATATGTAATTTAATTATCAATCTCTTTAATACAATATTTGCACAGAGTAGTATAATGGTTACAGAATAGATAAATCACAAGCAACCACAGACTCTTGCTACATGCGATAAATTTGTTAAGTTGAGAATGGGACGGTAGCCATACGCTCGAACAGCCTGCGACCAGGGTACCTGAGATCCTTCCGGCAACCATCCAACCCAAAAACTCACCATGGATTCATCATCTGTTCCGGAGCTCTCTGTGTGTCCAGATGCCTCCATTTCTGCGAGCAAATTCTGCACACTTTCTTCCAAATAATGCATGCAGGCTATTTCGAACATCTTTCTGATTGTAAGCTTTTCATTCAGAACCAGATGCTGAGCTGCTTTGATTGCATCTATCGACCCATCGGATCTCCAGTAGCAGATAAACTATCCGCCTATAAATTCTAGAAAGTCTAAATGATGCAGTCGCCATCGCCTGACTGCACGATGCAAGCCATTCCATCACTCTCCTTCTCAAGCGTGCAGCTATAAAGAGTAAGCCTTCCTCTGCTCTGTTTCACTCGCGGCTTTCTTCTGTGATTTCTTCACATTTGGAATTTTCATGCTGGATTTCAGTAAAGAGAATGTCCAACACTTCGACACCAAATTCGTCGAACAGCTATTTTGACCGATGCGCAGTGAAGGGCATAAAGGGGATCTCACAACCCTAAACTCATCCCAAGATGCTGCCATTTTTCAGGTAATTTTTGTACAGTGAAGAAAGGGACTATCTTTCTTTCAAACGAATCTCTTGTGAAATGTCTATTAAATCTGTAAAGAAAAATTATACGAATTAATCTAATGATTATATAATTAATTAAGATGCATGAGAAATAATCTTAAACATTATAAATGAAAAAAATATTGGGGGAAAAATTGTCATACGAAACATTGCAATGACAAATTTTAGAAAGAGGTTATTAGGAATACTCGATGTGGCGAGTGAAATATGGATTAATTATACAGGGTGAGCGCAAAGTCTTTTTCTAATTATAAATATTTACTAGCAGTACACGCACGGCGTTGCTCGTGGAATCAGCACTTTAACAAAATGAATGAAAAAAAACCGCCCACAATGACATGGAAATGTTTTGAAAACAAAAGATACACATTATTTGATTTTCCTGCTTATTTTTTTTCGCCCTACAGTACAGAGTACGTTAATCCAAAACAATGTTACAAAATTGGAACCTGAAAATGATTATTATACAGCAAGATTATTAAAATTGAATCCGAAAATAATAATCGAAGTAATTCATTCAGGTGAAGGTCATGACGTATCCTGCGCGTCCACCAATCAAAATTGTCAGCAACGTTCCGAAGAAGTGCCGCGCGAGGAACTCGATCGAGAATAATAACTCTCAACGGCCCAGAAAGAAATTAATTTAAAAAAAAAAACAGGAAAAGATATTTTAACCGTTCTTGTTTTAAATCCGACAGAACCGTTTTAGATATAAGCTGAAAAAAATTGAAAATAATAGTGTTATTAGAAAGTCGGATGCAGCAAATTTAAAAACAAAAATAACATTCCGATGCCGAAACCGACTATTTTTTAAAAAATTCTCAAAATTCAGTAAATTACGTTAGAAATTCAAAACTAACTTCATTAGAACGGAAATCGCGTCCTCTTTCCGATGGTGTATCCATTTTTGTCGTACAATTATTCAAAACCATTCTATTGAGAAATGAGTGCGAAAAATCAACCAAAACAGCACAAAACATTAAATAAAAAATTTTCTAGATTAAATTTTAAAATTTCGGCTTCGAGGTGCATTCAGTCACCATTACGACTACCTGTGTGCCAAATTTCAAGGTTGTAAGTGCGATAGATTCGTCTGGACATCGCACGCAGACACGCAGAACGCATAAATATAGATTGTGCGAAAACTATTTTAATTAGACATATGTTTCATTGGATAAAGTGCAAGTATGGTTTTTAATAAGACCATGCACTTCAGTAGGTTTCAACATGTGCTCCTTTGGTAGCTCGGAGAATGTCAGAATTCATTACAGATGATGTGTTCTTTAACATATCATCTGTAACGGTATGCACGGTATTTTTTATCCTAGCCTTTAGTTCCTCAACGTAAGCAATTGGTGTGGCAAAGACTCTGACCGTCATACAAACTCTATAGATATAATACACTCTGTCCTTGACAGACAAGCCGGCACCCTGTCCTGCCCTGGCATCCGGGTCTACGTTGAATGACCGACCGCCATGACTTTGTCGGGTACTGTGGCCCACGCATTATAGCCTCTATTACGAGCGGCCCATGCGACGACCCCCTTTTTCGCCGGGGTATGACCCGTCATCGGAGATGGGCCCTGGAAGCCACACCACTGTTACTATACCCCCAGGGGAAGCGAGAACCCGCTTTCTTTTCCGGCGGCTTCTCATCCGTGAATTCGCAGTTCCAAAATACAGAACCAAGAGGAGTAAGGATTTTTTAAGTATCAAGCGATTTTTTTTATTCCACCACTAATATTAAATTCCGCGCACCACAATTCAGTCCGCAAGAACTACCACGCATTAATATTTTAATAAATTTTTTGTGCAAAAGAACAAAACTTTCTTTTATACAAAAACACTTGTAAAAGTGAACTATCCAATGATACCAAAATTACATTATTACATTCAGTGGTTAATTTGTAATAAAATTTTTATATTCAGGCTAAGACTTTGTGTTCACCTGCGTATTAAACAACATTCCCGTTTTCACTTGAGTTTTTGGTTCCATTTTTTTCATCACGCATAAACGCTTAAAGTGCGATTAATCAGAGGGTGCGAGGGTTTGATTGTCTACGTTTCAGGATGAACATAAACAATATTCAATTAGAAATTAAAGCTCACTGAATTATCCGCAAGCATGTTTCTTTGATATGCATCATGTCGAATTCACCATGACATGACTATGGGTTAATATAAACGATTTTTCGTCATGTATTCAATACTTGCTTGAATCTATCAGATTTATGTGACAGTGAAACCTCTCTACAGCGGCCACTCCCTCAGAAGAGAAATTCGCCGCTCGGAGGAAAGGGTCTCTCAGAAGGTGTTTGATGTTTGGAAGTGAAACCTGTCTATGACGATATTTCCTTTGGTCCTGGCGGAATTCCTATTCACTCAATGCATTTTAAACCTCCCTACGGCGTCAATCACGTCTTAGATGCACTTGTCTATAACGATAACTCGACATCTTTAGAGAGTAGACGCATTACAATCCCGATTTCGTCTTTTTTCTTGGGGAAATTTCCAAAATGCGAGAGAGCAGCGACATCGGGGGAGGTGGGCGATGGTGATTGGAATGTGCGCAGATGCTTGTTGTCTCCGGTTTCACCAGTCCTTAAATGGTGGATGATGGGATGACCCTAAGTGAAGAGGCTTAGGGAAAGCCCCCGAAACCAAACTGGCATACACTCTCAAAAATTTCCGTAATTTCACGGCCATCTGCCCATCATTTTTACGGTCAACCGCCACTTTTCCCTTTTTACGGGAATAACCCCTATATTGTTGTTAGGATGTTTCTGATTTTAAGGTCAAATACAGTAATTTTCCCTTCCGTTATCACGGACGCTTTTCATTGGTCAATCGGGATGACGTACCAACCTGAAGATTGAGCGGGAAAAAAGGGACGCCATTTGACCGTACATTCTTTGGTATTTTCTGTCGACATTTGCGATGTCATCAACGCCTTTCCCGAGGAAGTTCTGGATCAAGTCCTTATTAATTAGAAGGTAAGATAATTACATTATTCTTTAGCTTGTTTTATTTTTAGTACTTCGTTATTTCAAACTTAATGTGCAGTGGACGGCTTATAGCTTAGTGATTACTGTGATGAAATATATTTCTTAAGATTTGCCATTAGATGTTAGATTTCTGTTGTTTATATTAAAATGCTGTTGTTGATGGTAATTATTGCAGTATTTAAGTTGAAGAACAATTTTTTTGTTTTGTTTTGTTTAAGAGTTCTATTTTTTTCCGAATTTCATGTCACCCCAAAATTGAAATATTCATAACGGGAGAGGAATAATTTGTTCAGCAATAGATAATTGCTTATTATATGTGTTAATTTCTCGCTAATGTTTTATATGTTAAAATAATATTTTGTGAGACAAATTTGAAAATTTCCGTAGCAAAAGTTTACAAATTATATTCTGAAACCATATTATATTCTTTACACTAATTTCGATTATAATTAGCATTCTATAGTGAAAAAAAAATTGAAATTCTGTTCAAAATTTTGGTTGCTCTTTGGGTCGTTCCATGTGAAATCAACACACTCTGTGTGCTATTGATATAGACTTGGAAAAATATCAAATTTCATCAAGATATGTGGTCTCCTTTTTGAATTAGCTACTGCAATGTAAATTTTCAAAAATTTGGCCAAAAAACCTCAAACGGAATATTTATTCTTATTTTAACTTTATTTCTAACGATTTGTGTTTTTACCTTTAATATCTTTATTTTATGAGCTAGTAAGTATTGTGCCGAAGTACAAATATGTACGATTTAATTATTTTAGACTAATTACTGAATTCTTCCTTCAGGTTAGCATTCATATTTATTTTCAAGAATTGTAAATATTAGCTTTCTTGTATTATTCAGCTCAATACAGGGAATTAATGAAAAAGAAGCTTCAGTTTAAAAAATTTCTTTACTCCTATAATGTATACCTATTGTATATTTGTACATAAATAAGTATGCGTGTGTTTATGTACCGAGTCCATTGTGCACATGTATGCACATTGAAGAGTAATTATCTTTCATTTGTTCTCGGATAATACCCGATACCAAGATGCATCTGTTGTGCCCCTGCAGATAGTTTCAGAGTTAAAAACCAATTTTGACCGTGATGTTCACTTGCACAGTGTGTAGTAAAAATTTCCTCAAAATTAAAAATTATGTTGAGCACTGTCAATGCCATTCTAATATTCATAATGTCAGATTTCCTTGTGTTAATATTATATACAGACAGTTTTGAAATTGTTAATAATTATGCAATCATATGTTACATGTTTTCATAGTTGTCATGCCATATGATTTACTTAATTAATCTTAAGTTACATGCAATTTTAGCTTGGAATAAATATTTCAGATTATAGGATATATTTCAAAACATGGTTGATTTTAATTTAAGACATGAGAATTATTGAATAAGTAGACATTAACCTGACGTTTAGGGTGCATACTTGCTTCATTCCTTATTCATTGCGTGTGATTTACTGCCGTTAGGCAGTTTTAGCCAATATTTGGTACTTTTCCGTTAGTCTGGCGCAAATGTCGCCAATTGTGAACCAAACGTGAGCCAAGTCGCCAAGCGAAACAAATGACACAGAGAATGGTTGTAAGAAATTTGGCGGAATTCTACATTATTTGGCGATTTTTTGCTTGCACCCGGCTAACAGAAAAGTACCCAATATTTTAATGTTATACTGTAGTTATTGTGAGGTAATGTATGTTTTTGAAGTTTACTTAGCATGTTTGTAGAGATTATTGATAATCAGATGTTGCATGTTTTATACAGAGAGAGTAGTAATTATTGTAGCATGAAAATTATGTTTTGCACTGAGAATGATAAATTATTCAATCATATGTTGCATGTTTTCATAGTTGTCATACTAATGTTATCTGTAATGTCATGGGCATAAAATATTTAACCTTTACTTAATTGCATGCTCAAGTCTGTGTTGCTTCTCGGAGTAGAAATATCTGTAAATATGTATGTATACATATATATTTATGCAATATGAATTGCCAAATGTATATTACTCTGAAGTTGATATGCATGAATTATTACTGTGTAGTTATATTTTTTGAACCAAATTTTTATCAGTTTTTATGAAAGTATTTTTATTATGTGGATTCATTTCGCAGGAAAACAAGAGCCTTCATGAGGTGCCGAATGAAGCTCCAGTAACTCTGTTTATTGCTTGCATTGTGACTTAAGTTTATGTCACTACACTTAATGATGTTTATTTTTAATAAGAAGATAAAGTTTTCTGCTACTGTTTAAATTACTTTTCAGCAAACTTAAGAGGCAGATAGTAAACATCATAATTAAAATTGTAAAGGTCAAGATTTTTTGTGAATTTGTTAGTTCTTGCATGGTTTTAATTTAATTTCTTACCGTTAGATTTCTTGTAGAATTGAGCTGAAAATTATAAGTGTCATAAATTCTGAAAACAGATATTGCATCACTATGGAAGGGTGCATTGAAGAGCTGAGTGGATGAACATGTTAAGTGACAATTAAGCGAATTTCAGAAAACGAGCTTTAAAGTTTAGAGGTTACATTTTTTATATTTTTTCACTCAATTTTTGCTGTTCCGGCACTTTTGTGACACGAAAACATTCAAAATGTTTTATGATTATTGACATGGTTATAGCTTTTTTAATTATAGAGAAAATTAATAATCTTTTGCACTTAACATGTTCTTCCATTCACGTGTCAAAAAACTTCGTTTGCTTAGTCATGGAAGAACATGTTAACTGCATGTTATTTTCTGCACAGCGTAATAGTGGTGGATTAAATACATACAAATAATAATGAGTAGGCAAAATTACATTACTTTAAAGCTCTATATATTTTCAACACAAGTTGAACAACAAAAATAAAGCAAATTGGATGTTGAAATAGCACACAAGAAGATCACAAAATAATATGTAAGTTTGGGAAACAATAAAAATAAGAGTATTAATTTTTTGAAGTATTAATTATTTGGTTGTCATAAATATTGTATATTTTTACAATTTCTTTTAACATGGCTTTTTTCTTTTTTTGTGAAAATAGAATTCTAAAATTAATTTTTCATTCACTTCCTAGTGCAATTTGAAATTTTGTACACTTGTGTGTTCTTGCTGACAATAAACTATTTTAATATTTTCAGAACTCGGTTATCAATTGATTGCTTAACGTAGGTAAATTTTTGTTCCATAATTTAAGAAAAATCATTATAATATTTAATAATACCTATAACAATAAATTTTAAATAAGATTAAAAAGTAGAAAGTAATTAAAATAAGGAAATCTGCTTTTCAGCTCAATGATAAGAATGTAGTTTTTAAAATTGATTTTAAAAATAAATGTATAAAATGATTTCGTTGTTGTAGTCGTTAAGTGAGGAACAGGCCGAGTTATTAACTATTTTTTTATTTATTATGGGAGAGTAGCGGAATATACATACATCTTGTATGGAAGTTGCAAGTCAAAAGAGAGCAGAAAATGAATGCGTTCTCTCAGATAGGGGGATTAACATATAGACACGTGATCAAAGTGAAGGGAATAATAACTATTTTTAGTAAATTACATAAGTGTTTTAGGGCAAATTCTGGCGCCAAGAAGACGCCGTCATGATTTTCTGTGGGCGCGTGAAAGCGATTAAAATATTCTTTTAGTAATAAATATGCCAAAACGTGAGATTTAATAAACCTCCAGCGCAGGAAAAAAAAAAAAACGAAACTGGAGTTTAAGAAAAGTGATTTCGGAATACATTAATATTGTACTAAGATTTTAACATATATATTAGAATTTAAAGTAAAATTACTTGTATATATTTTATTATATTATCTCTTAACTTGATTTACTTTCATAAAAATATTTCGCTTTCCATGAATTTCCCTATTCAATAGATTCTGTACTGAAGAGTTTAGTGGTACCCGATGATGGAGCTTGTGATATGCTTTAATTCTCTTTGCATGCATAGTTCTTATATAGATATTTGAATATTGAAGGGATTATGTGTTATCAAGAACTTTTTATTTTTCATTTTCGGATTCCACTTCATAATATTTATGCATAACAAATTTACATCAGTTGTAAATAGTTCAATATAATTATGTTCATCTTGCAACATAATCCTGCAACAAATTGTGCATTTTTTTCCAATTAAAATTATAAGCATGGAGTTTGGTGTTGCACATTTTAACTAGTTACTGTTTTTTTTTTTCCTTCTTTCTCCCCAAAATGTCTCATTTTTTATTTTATCCTTTCAGAAAATCCTTATCAGCTGGATCCTGTCTGCACAGTCTTCGTAGAGAAAGTACCTCTGGAACCCACGAACATGATTTTCCTCCATTTCGAGAAATTTTTAAAAAATAGTCTGTTTTGCCATTGAAATGTTATTTTTGTTTTTAAATTAGTTGCATCCAACGTTCTAATAACACTATTATTGTCAATTTTTTTCAGCTTATAACTAGAACGGTTCTGTCGGATTTAAAACAAGAATTAAAATATCTTTTCCCATTTTTTTTTTCCCTGGGCAGTTGAAAGTTATTTTTCTCTATCTAGTTTTCTCCCGCAACACTTTTCCGGAACGTAGCTGGCAATTTGATTTGCTGACTGGGGCAGGTGACGTCATAACCTTCAATTGAATGACTTTGATTATTATTTTCGGCAGTATTTAATGTATTTATTCTTCTCACGTACTTTGCTTGCAGTATAATAATGATTTTCACGTTGCCATGCGTGTATTGCTAGTATGTATATTTTTACAACTCATTGTCTATGTGTATAAATGTCTGTATATATGTTTTTGTAAGTCATATTTTTAATAAATTGTTTTTTATTCAATTGAATTGCTTTACCTGTTATTTGAACATAATTTCATTAAGTGATTTAAGATTATATTTCATAATTTAATGTTTAATTTATCTGTCATATACAATTATAATTCGTATATCTGTTTGTGTTTGTAATTCATTATATACTGGAGAAAGAGTGGGGCATCATACCTCTTCATTCTATTACATTACTATTGTGAATAAGATTTAAGAATTCATATATCAACTAGGTCAGTGCTATACAATTGTGCATACCTGAGTGTTTTTAAACATGTGGGCTGAATAGTGAGAACTTGTTGAGGTTAACTATGTTCAATTTAACATGTTGTGCTTTCTATTAATGGAAAAGTATATTTAACCGAAGAGAAAAACACAATTTGAAGTCAAATTTTGTTTCTTTGGATAGTGGTACAAAAACAGTTTAGCCTTAGGGAAAAGAAGTTAAAGTTTAAATTTTATTTGAGTTTCACTGGTATTCCAAGCTTTATGATCATTTTTCGTGACTTTTTTTGTTTTAAATCTGAATTTTACTTAAAAACGAATAACTTTAAAATTTTATTAGATTCTTTCAAATTTAAGTTTGCATGCAAATAACTAATTTTGGATTGTATATGAATTTCCTTGACATTCATGGCTTCTAATTATTTTTCCGTGAATTTTTTTTCAGTTATAAATCTGAGTTTTACTTAGAAACGAATAATTTTGAAATTTTTAATTTTTCTTTAAATTTAAATTAACTCAAAAATAAATAAATTTTAAATTTACTTTAAGTTTCATTGATATTCCTGGTTATATAATAATTTATTTCCTGAAATTCTGCAAACGTTCGTCATTTTTGACCGCTAACAAATTAGATACAAGCTCAGAAAAGGTCGAAAAATATGGATATCAAAAGACGACATTTGTCGTCTCCGGTCAATAATGTATTCCGCAAAATTTCAATTTGAATGTTTTCAAAAATTAATAATTGTAATGTTTTTGGTTGTCGTCAATAGGTTCATTTTTTAATGCGAAACACATTAGAAATATCTTGGACCCTAATTTCGATGCTATTTAGAACCAGATACTTTTTTTCTTCCCCTGTAAAATTTTAAAAATGTCAGAAGTCTCCTTTTAAACTCAATCGATTCATATGTGTTGTATTTAAACACTAAATAAAGCTGAATTTGTTAAACTAAATATTTTACTTTATTGATGAATTACTCTTAGATATACCCATTTGCAAATTCTTACTTCACGGAACTTTCTTGCAGAAAGATTTTGGTATTAATGAAGTTTGTCGCAGAAAGCTTAATAATTTTCTGCCACAGGGGATATAGGCACACATGCCAACAGTGCAGATGCAGAAGGTCTACGAGGGTGGCAGACGCGGGCGCGCACACACACACGGAGACATACTTGTGTCAAAATTTTGAATTTCTGATAATTCATATATTTCATCAGATTTTAACCCTCCTAGCGTCAGGCCCGAGATATCTGAGTGAGCTTTTTTCCTCTCATAACGGCAGACTCGAGACTGTCTCGGGAAAGAAAAGTTCCATAAAAGTGTCAGAGCCGAGATTTTCCTTCTGCAAGTTTTTCTCTTCCCCCCAGGTGTCACTCGGCGACATAATGAGAGGGAGTCTCTGTGGTCAAGGGAGGGTCAGTTTGACGAACTTTTCTGAGAATACTCAAAGAAAGGTCTTCTAACAAAGGATTCTGTCACAAAGAATCGAGGTTAGAAGTCATCTGTCACTGCTGAACGATAACAGGTCTAATAGACCTCCTAAGGCGCGAAAATGACCACAAAAGGGGGTTGAAATCCTTTTATCCCAAACCTCATAACTTGAAGAACAACCTTCTCTTTTATCGTGACAATTTCGTTAAACGTAGCAATCTGAAAGCCTAACGGTAGGAGGGTTGAGTAACCAAAAATTTATATTTTTAAGAAAAATATCTTATCTGAATAAATAATACAAGAAATATATATATCACTATTATTAGAAAAGCAATAATTATATGACATTTTTCAAGAACATGACTATGTAGGAACAATTCTGGATCGTTATGCCATCAAGGAAAGCAACTAAAATAACTGCGTGCATGGGGGAAAAAATTCGTTTCCTTAGAAATTTGAATCTTATCCGTAGTTTGTGGGAATTTTCAATAAAATCCGTAGTAACTACGGAGAATCCGTAGCAGTTGGAACGTATGGATATAGGTAGCAATTGCTGTTTGCCTCGTAGAGGCAGTTGATCGCTCAAGTGATCTTTACATCTTCCTAGGCTGGCGGAGGTTTACATTTTAATTACTGATATTTTTGAAAATATTTATCGATAAGAGAAACGAAAGAGCTTAAATCAATCAATTAGAAAAATTAGAATAAATTTAAAATAGAATCTTAACTTAAATTTTAAAGAAGAACAACATTTTTTTATTTATAAACAATAAAATTTAGAGAATAAAATTTAGAAAATAAAATTAAATAAAATATATACATTGTTTAAGCAGCGCGCAATTGCAACAGCAAAACAAAAAACATAGAACAATGGAAATCAAGATCATACAAAGAAAGCCATAAAACAAAATAAACTCAGAGGTAATAAAATAAAAGCAAAAGCAAACATGGAATCCATTCTAGTCCATATTTCAAGGGCTAAGAACTTCATTCGAAATGGATTCAAAATAATAATTGGGAAATTTTTCTGTAAGAAGCTAGCATTACGCCAAACATAGCTTCTCTTAGCCCGAAATTTCCCAAACAAAGGACAAAGGAGATTTGCACACCAAAAAGCATATTTTGAAAAGAAAGAGGAAAATCACAAACATCAAAACGCTAATAAGATTGATTAAAATTATCAGCCATCTATCTGGCTATATTAAAATTAGCCTTCATAAATTAAAACTTACCCTGTGCCCAAAGTTGAGGAAAAAAGTCTTCACGTAATCACAAACCCACGCTAATTTTCTTTTAAAGGAGGAATTATTAAAGAAAACACTAGTCCCCATGGCGCCATCTATATTCGAAGAAACAAAACAGAAGAATTAAAAACAGGATTTTTTTTAGGAAATGGAACCAATTTAGACATATTAAGAAAAAAAGCTCTTAGTTTCCATCTATGCCTCAATGAATGTTTTTTTAGAATGTATATTCCAGACTGCATTCAAGGATAAGATCTTTAATGCCGTGAAGAAAGGGAAATGGTTGTCATTGCGAGTCTTTAAAAAACATTGGAAGTCATTAAAAAATAATTTCTATTATTGCATATTTTTTAAATTCTGTTAGCTTGACTAAAAATTACGTTTCTAAATACTCTAGAATCTATATTGGAATGATAATCACAAAGATTTTTACACTTAAATTAAATTCAGCTCGTTTATCATATAGGACAATCAAAGTTTTTTGCTTATTAATTTTAATTTTAATATCTAAAAAGGTACCTTTATTTTGATGAGAGTTCGTTTTATTAAGTTTAAGTTCTTTTGGATAACAATTAATAATGAAATCTAAGTTGTCAGAATTTAAAATAAGCAAATCATCCATGTATCTGTATCCGTAAATTAGATTATTTCTAATAATTTTATTCTCAAAAAAGTGCAAGAAGATATTGGCTAGTGAACTGGAGAATGCAACACTCATCGGAATTCCTGAAATCTGTTTAAAATATTGAATACCGTTAAAAAGACAGTTTTCTTTAATGCTGAAATTACAATTTTCGAACCAGTCAGTTTTCTTCATAATAGAGTCGTTAAGAAACTCATTGTACATAAAAAGGAAAACTTCCATTAATTTATCATGTGGCAGATTAGTGTAAAGATTTTCGAAATCAAATTGCAAATTTTGTTATTATTCAGGAGGTCCAAAACTTCAGCATTATTGCAAATAAGGAAGTTTTCTTTTTTAATTCCATCTAAAATAATATTTAATAATTCGAAGAAATGTTTACTGATAAAATAATTATAACATCCTGTACCCCATGTAACAAATATAAAGCTAGTAGGATTTTTATGAAATTTAACATTTGGAAAAAGATACAGATAGTTTAAAGTACAGGTTTTAATTTTGAGCCTTTTAGCAAAAGCCAACATTCTTTTATCTATTTCCCTTTTATTGCAGTCTACTAGGCTAAAAGTTGCATTGGAGTTATATTCATTAATCAAAAGTTCCTTAAAGTAAAATTTGCATAAAATACAAAAATTATTCGCTGCTTCGTCTACGGTTGTAATAACAAATTTATCTTTTCAAGTTTTAATATCTTTCAAAAGCAATTTACTGACAAAAATACCTCCATTTTTACTGTAATTTTTTAAAATCAAATCTGCTCCTAATTTCTTCTAGAATGTTTTGTTTCCATTCTCTAAACCCTTCAATTGGCCAATGGTATTGTTACAAAGATGAAATGTCACTTTCCTGCCTCGCTAGTCTTACAGTTGGGGAGGGAGTTTTACAGGGGTAAGCATGGAGTGACGGGCAGCGGCTAGGTCTGGACCCCAGACCTTGGAGACCATTTTGGCGACAAATCGAAGATACCCGAAAATGCTATTACTTTCTCGATATTTCTATTAGGGGCCGAGATCCAGGTTTTTCCTGAAAATTCTATGTGGAATAAAATGTGTAGTATAAAAGACTGCGCTTGGATCACGGTAGTGTTGTTGATTGCCTGGAACGACTTTGGAGTTTCGTCTGCACCGCTGGACAGCCGGTGAGCTGAGCGCTATTGAAAGTGCTGTTACTGTCATTATTAGTGAATTGCTGACTGTTTGTGTTCCTAAATCTGAAATTGCTGTTACTGTTATTACTAGAGAATTGTTGTCTGTTTGTGCTGCTAATCTGTCAAAGATTTATTGTTCCTGTTACCTGTGCTACGTGTTTTCCTGCATATTTGTGAATAAACCTTCATTCTCCATTATGCTGCGTGTTGGACTGTTTACACCGTACACCCACAGAAAGATTTTTGTAACAGTACCTTCTTGCAATCTTGGAAATAAACAAATCTAAGTCTTTGCAAATAGAAAGCAGAGTCTTTTTGAACCTCAATTTTTCCCTGAGACTAAATTTTATAGATAGAGTCAACAATTCCCAAGTCACCAGCAATAATGTTCCCTTTATCTGTATCAACAACAAATTTATCTTTATCATCATTGCAGTGGCAATGCGAATCCTTAATTTGATCTAGTTTTTACTAGAGAAATTATAGTTGCAGATTCGTTTTTTTTAAAGTGTTGGAATATCTAAAGGCAATCGAAAATTCTGCATTATCTTTAAGAGGAAAAATATCTTTACTTTCATGAAAAATTTTAGGAATTTCTAAATTTTCAAAATTTATGTCCAAGAAATTAATAATGCAATAGTCATTATTTAAAGTTTTATTATTAATTAGAAAGAAAGAATCTTTATTTTCAATCTTGATTTTAAATTTTAGAAGATCTAAAATTAAAAGCTTAGTAAAAGAATTATCAAATTTAATAATGCTGAATTTTTTTGCAAAAAATATTTTATCCTATTATTTTTTTAAACTAAAAATACACTTTCTAATTTTAACAAAATTTTCCCAGTTGTAGGTCATATTACAGTAATCTTGAAAATTCTGAAACTATACCTCAAAATTGCCTCCATTACCCTTACCTCTCTTAAATCTTTTTTTGTAATCATCTTTATTAAAATCACTAAAAATACTAAATTTATTATAGACACATGAAGAATCAAGGTTAACAGGACCTTCTCCGTTTAATTTACTATTACTACTACTACTGCGCGGGGTATAGGGGGTTTAAAGGGGGGGGCATTTTCAGTTTTTCTTAAATATCTCGAAAACTATGGGTTCTATCGAAAAGCACTCAATTACAAAATTAAACTACATACAATTCCCTACAAAAAATCCTACATTGTTTTAATCAATAGTTTAGAAGATACAGGGGGATTTAAAAGTTAATGTTTCTAAAATAATGGTAAAATCGATTAAAAGTGCTGAAGCAACAACCCTCATAAAAACCTCATGCCTATATAATAATTATACAAGGGTAGTATTTTATGTGTCGAAGTGGGGGGTGACAAACCCATTTGATGAACAATTATGCTCCCTTCCTCCCCTCACATCCGTTCCCCTTTACAAGTTTCGTTCTACTATAGTCCAGTCAAAGAATTGTAAATTTAAACAATGATGTAGTTTTAAATTCGGCACAGTTCTTGGGGAGAATGCCCTAAACGACATACTAAAAGTCCCCGCTGGTGGAGGGTACGCAGGGGGTACAGGGGGGTTGAAAGGGGGATTTCTCAGTTTTTCTTAAATATCTCGAAAACTATGGACACTAGCGAAAAAGCTTGAATGTAAAATTAAACTACATTAAATTTCCTACCAAAATAGTCCTACACATTGTTTATAGGATGAATAGTTTAGAATATTATAGGAGTTTGAAAAAATATATATACACATACCTACATAAAAATATACATAACCCATTTTCACACTTGCTCGTAATTAAATCTCATCATGTTTTTCTAGTATTTGATCAAGTTGGAACTCCTCTTCTTCTTCTAGAGGTGCACCATTGGTACAGGTACCATTAAAGGCGCCAAAACAAAAACACATTGCTAAACGTTTGTTACTCCGCCGCTCCTTTGGTTGGAGGAATTGAGGAAAGATCAGCTTTGATTTTGGTTGATGATTCGAAAAATGCTGCATATCTACGTTTATTCAAATTATGTTCATCAGCAGGGGCTTTGTGTATGGCTAGGAACATCTCCTCAACTGCTTGTGAGATAGTATCTGATGTTGCTTAGGGATTATGAAAGATTTCAGCAATGTTTTCCATCTGGCTCAGTTGATTTTTGAACAATGTAACTATTGTGCTTTGCTGGCAGTGGCGTAATAATTACCCCCCCCCCCCGATTCTATTACAAAAATTAAAAATCACAACCCAAACTTCTGTTTGGTTTTTAGATCAGAACTGATAGCCATTGTAACGTGTTTGACAGCCAAAGACTCTGGGGAGGAAGGTCCAGAGCCAAGAAATACTCTTTATTTTATAGCACGTGCGTGCAAGAATTTTATTGGATAGTGATCTTGATTAAATGAGAGAAAATTATGAAATATACAATGAAATAATTGTTACAGTTCTATACAGTGCTCTGTCACATAACCAAAACAGGCCCACTTCTACGAGTGGCCTAAAAGAATGAAGTCGGTCTTCCGTCGACCGGACTTGAGATCTCAGCGACCCAAGTCTATCTTTTCACCACCAAGAAAATCGAGCCCTTGCTCGTCTCTGTCCTCTTTCGAAAATCTCTCCCTTCTCCATCCTCGCTCTTTCTTTTAACCTCATCTTCTTCCCACTGCGGGTGCGGTCAAGAAAGCCTCTCCACGAATCCCCGTCAATTCTGTAGGTGGAGTCCACCTCAGCGAGCCATTATTGGCTCCTTACCTTTTTGGGCCTTTCCTTTTGTCGCAAGCGGTTTCTCAGGCTGGAGATAAATTACCCTTTCAATCACTTTCACTAAAGAGTAGTTCACAGGTGACAGACAGCCTGGGCTCTCGGCTCTCTTTGTTGGCGTTTTAACGAGGACTTCCCGCTGAGGCACCTGCTCTGCTCAGTGACCCGTGGCGTGGGAAAAAGAAGTTACTGGTCGCTAATGATCTTGGGGGATCTTACACCATCGACGAAGCTTTAAATCATATGATTTGCAATAACAGCTCTTGAGACATCTGGATTTTTACAGGCAGTAGGAGTTCTATTCAATTTTTAAGTAATTGGCGAAACATTGGCCACAAAACCGGCACGGACATTGTGAATAAACTAAGAATATACTCTTTTCACAATGACATTCATTTGCAGTGGATGCCTTCCCATGTAGATCTCTTCTTTAATGACTTGGCCGATGAATTGGCCAAGGAGGGCTCTGCTGAACCGATAGACAATAGAGGCCTACTTACCTACAGTGAAATTTTCTCAAAAGTCAGGGCCGATAACAACAGGACCCGGAGGATCCCACCTATTCATGACTGGTACCAACAAAAACATCCTGGGGCTGCCCTAGAGCTGAAGGGCGATAGGAAATTGCAGACCACCATAACAAGATATATTAGCGACATACTCGCACACTTTCATATGTACAGGGACAAAAGGATTTTCCTGTGTGCCTCAAGTGCACACCAATCTACTCCAGACCATTTGCTCTCATGTAGGGAGCTGGAGAAGAGGAACCTCTTTGAGAGTCCTGCGCTGGTTCGTGATTTTCTGTAGGCGAGCGGACTCTTGGACTTGGTCTAGCTGAGGACTAGAACAAGTGGAATAAGAAACAACAACATAGTGCTTTGCTTTTTCTATAAATAGCTGGTGTTACGTTGCAGCCACTGAATGCATGGAGAAGGAGGATGGTTTGGGCAAAAGAAAGTTTTTTCTGCAGCTTTCTTGTAAAAAATAATTTATCTTCATCTTTTCCCTTGCCAGGCTTCATAAAATAAATGTTACTTTCTGGTGGTGCCAAAGCAATCAGTAACACGACTAGGTCTACGTCTTTCCCTTTTGATGGGAAGTTGCTTTCTCTAACCCAGATCTCACAATATAAGCATCAGCATAATTATCAGCATCCCCTGTAGCGACTCTCGTTTCAATTACTTTAGCAGCCATTTTCTGTGTTAGTAAGTGAACATGCCTGGTCTTATTTCTTCATTGGCAAGAATATGTTTCTGTTGAACTGTGACAGACTGATTGCGAGCTTTTAAATTAAACTCAGCATAGATATGTAGATTTAGATTATACTGTCTAAATACACTCATTTGGAGCGTTAACAGAACACAAATATTGAGTAGAAGGAATCTTGTGGAGGGGAACGGACGTGAGGGGAGGAAGGGAGCACGAACGATCATCAAATAGGTTTGTCGCCCCCCCCCCTCCGTGACAACGCCACTACTCTCGACACATACAATAATATCCTTGTATAATTATTGTATAGGCATGAGGTCTTTCTGAGGGTTGTTGCTTCAGCACTTTTAATTGATTTTACCATTACAAAGGCATACCGAATTTCATCCATCTAGCTTACTCTATTTTTCAGTTATTGTGCACACATACCGAAGGACAGACATAATTCCAAAAATGGCTTGCGGACTCCGGGAGGTATAAAATGAGGAGATTCATTCCAATTTGAAGGCCGCATTATTAGATAGGTTCTTTAAAGGAAGTCTATCTATTGAAATGGTTCTCATCACATGACTTTCAGAAAATTTCTGTAGATCTTCATCGATCATGGCCCCTAGAACCCAAAACAACCTTTCATTCATAAGTCATATATATATATATATATATATATATATATATATATATATATATATATATATATATGATATTATTCAATAAAGAAATAGACCTTAATCCACATATTAATTTCTATCGTAATTATTTAAAACTTATAAAAACTAATGAAAATGAATTAGCTACAGAATTTCTAGATCTTGATATAAAAATTATAGATAATAAAATAGTAACAGATATCTTTGATAAAAGAAATGCATTTAATTTTCAAATTAATAAATTCTCTTATTGGGATAGTAATCTTAGCATTTCTGTCTTCAAGAATTTAGTGAAAAATTATATAATTAGAAATAATAATTTAGTAACAGACAATGATAATAGAATTAAGAACATAAAAATTTGTTATTGTTATGCAACGGTTTATGGAAAACCAAATAGTTTTTTAAGAGTTTATATAGATAAGAAATATTTTGGTCATTTAGAATAATGCATTCTTATTGGTATTTCATGGAATATTTTAATTCTTTGCTGGTAGGTTTGTGTTTATTCATATTTTATATGTAATGTGTATTTTTTTTTCTAATTTGGTTCTTGCTTTACTGGTTTCAAATTTATTACATAGACGGCGCCACGATTTTTAAATTGAAATATTCCTTATAATAGTAATATCACTCCTGCTTTACATGTGAATTCTGCAACTAATATTCTTAAATTGTCATACAAAATTAAAATGATTGCAACTTTTCCATTGAAAATCGAGTTCTCCTAATTTCCCATAACATTAGCATGTGTACCCGGTTTTACCCCTGTGCGGTCCCAAGAGACCGCCAATTTCCCACGAGACAGAGTGACCAGACCGCCCAGCGAGCTAGCCGAAAAGCGGAAGTAGAAAGGAAGCCGATGTCGTGAAAACGACCCCCGGATTACATAACCCAGAGGGGGTTGCAAGGACCGTGAGAATGACCGTTGGAAAGCCACCCAAATCGACCGTCAAAGGGACTCATTGCATTGCGGCTTTTGCCAATGATGAAGCGGGAAGAGGAGCGCATGTTTGTGGTTGGCGGAATTTCTTCGTCACCCGAACAAATCATGGACACTTAACCTTTCGGCCACGCCTAAGAAGGCAGGGTCAAAGGTGTTCTTAAGCTGGAATTTTTGGGGAGTCGAGGGAGATTCGAGATTGAATTATCGTGATCGAGAATTTTGAAGGCAGCTCTCAGCCCGAGACTCTGAACTTGTTCGGGCCTAGTCCCGTGAAACCGATAAGCCAAACCTTGGCTGAATAAGCTCTTAGAGAGCTGGAAAGCAACTGAGGAATTCTTCGGAATTTGTCTCGCAAAGTGAACGTGCAATACTTCACTACCAATTACCTCCTCGGTAACCGATATAACTCTTTGGAAGTTATAACAAACTATTTGAGCGGTCTAATCCTTCAATTCACTATTTCTGGCCATCGGACATTGAACTCGCCTTGAATAGAACTTATTGAACTTTTCAGTTTCTTTACGAGTGGGTTCAGAGCTAATCTGCGATTGATTCCAGATTGAACTCTGACTTGATTTGCGCTATCTCAGCCTGAGTTAGGCAGAATTTATGATTGATGTTAATTTGTATATTTCTTATAAATAACTTAATAATCAAGAAGCTTAATTAAAATTAATATCCTATTATTGCTGTGTCTTGTGATATTTAATCATAACTCAGTATCACTGGGCTAAGACCCTACACCCCACTTGAGTGGTATGAGTTTTTTAATAAAAATATTAAAATAATTTTTTTATAAAAATATAAAAATAATTTTTTATAAAAATATATATTTTTTAATAAAAGTAGCAAAACTGTGACTTTTCTTGAAAAATATATTGTACTACGATAAACAGAGAAATTTTAATAAAATTTGACAAGCTCTATGTCGAATAGTTTAGTTTCAACAGGCCTTCGAGTGTTAGGTACCCGGTTTTACCCCACTTTTCCCCTAAATAAAATTTTAAAGAATTCTTAGTCAAAGGGTTCCCCAGCAAAGTATCCTGCAATGTTTTAGAAGCCTTCCTCTGGTCTTGCTCATTGCGCTACTCTCCTGCCAGTTTTCTTCATCTCTCATCTCACCTAACATTTGAGTTCTAATCTGATGCAGGAAATGATTAACCCTTAAAAGCCCGATTTTTAAAAAAATTGATTCAAAAATGTTTTCTGACTTTCATTTCTTGAATAAAACACGGAAAAAATACTTTAAAAAATCCTATTTTGTTTTTAGTATGCTTTACGGCTAAAAACACTTTGTTACCAACTGACGACACTGGGCTTTTATTTCAGAATAAAATGTCCTTGATAAAATTCTAGAATAAAAATACAGATGGATTTTAATCAATAATAATACGGATAAAGGAATTTCCTTCAACATTGTGGAATAAAATATACGAGTCTATTCTGGTACCCCCGGTTGGGTTGGGAGACGTCACTTTTCCGCCCGTTAACGACAAGTGCGATTCTCGTACCCGTTTTCCCAACCGGTTGGGATCTCGCTCGGTCGATAAAAGGACTACGATTTCTCGCCAGCTCTGTACCTGCTGTAAACGCTATTCGCTAGCGAGAAGTGTAGTTTCGATATCAGAACTTATAAAATTTTCGTTTAAAATGGAGGCTGCTAAGACGTTAATTGTGTTTTGAAAGGGTTTATCGGGATAAATGTAATCCATTTGACCAATCTGAAGAAGAATTTATCAATTACTTTAGATTTTTAAAAAGTAGTTAAATCTTTTATCGAATTTAAATAATTTAATCTAATAATTTAATACGACAATCTAAAGTAATTAAATATTTAAAAGTAGTTAAATCTTTTACTACTCCATCAAGATAGTCTATAATGGTATTTGATAATTAGCTAAGATCAATTACATTTAAAAATTTAATTACTTAATATTTTCTTATTAAATTAAATTAGGGTAACATTTTAACATTTTTTTAAACATTGAGTGTGGAATGACTTTCCTCATTCAAAATATATCATTACAATTTTTTTTATTTGGGTTTTAATTCAAAGAAATTTGTCAAATATTTAAAAAGTAATTGCAAAACCTGACAATAAAAGAATTTTTCTTGTTCCTTGATAAAGATGTAATTTTTTTAATGTTGTGAAAACTTGCTGAATTTAATAACTTTTTTCATGTTTTATTTTCTTATGTAATTGGAAAAATAAACAAATCGTTTGTAATATTAATTTATAAGATTTATTCATGTTAAAATAATTGGCATGGAAAAAAGTTTATTACTTTTCCTCTCTCTAGAAAACTGGTAAAATTACTTCAATATATTGAAAAAAGACTGCAATTTATGTTCTATAAATGTATAATATTATTATAAATGTATATTTTGAAAAAGATAAATGGTTTAACCCCCCTTAACAATGGACTTATGAAAGCAAGAAAGATGCATTATAATGCATCTTATAAGAGCAGAAGTTAAATCTTCCCACTCTGGTGTCTTTTGAAAAGATGCGATCAACTTTCCCACTTAAAATTTGTGGACATTTTGCAAAATAATCCAACCTAATTTCGAATTGGGAAGCAAATGTACTCTTCTCCATAGTTCCTTTGGCGATTCAAAACTCGAACTGAATCTGAAACCATAAACAAAAATATCGCAGACGATCGCTTGATTTGCTGCGCGCGCAGCAGAAATACGTCACTTCCTAGCGTAAAGAGAGATGTTCGAAACGGACCGAGGTACGAGAATCAGACCCCTTCTTTCGGTCGAGAAAAAGCCATTAACGTCCCGCGGTCGACCCAACCGGGGTACGAGAATTGACCCGATAGTATTTTCAAACTTACGAACAAAGCGAAAAAGATGCAGCCTCGAGTCAAAAGCATCAATTTATTTTTAGTTTCTCATCAACGCTCAGGCTGCCATCTATATGTAGTAAATTGATTCAATAACATTTTCAGCACGTATCCTATTGGCAACAACAGGCATTAGAGCCTCAGTCTTATTCTCAAGATTTTAGAAGACAAAATTGGGTATGTTGCTTAAAGGCAATACGGGCATTTAAGGGTTAAACTTCAAGGATTTTTATTTATTGATTTAATAAAAAGTTAGTACTCTACAATAAGAAAGCAAAACTTCGAGATGAGCGATAATATATGTTTGTACATCCAGTTATATTATAGAAAAGAGCAGTAGTGTTTAGAAATGGACAAACTATAAACAAAAAATTATAATTACTTGCTGCTGAAGCTTAACTTTATCTGTAATTACCACAAAATTAGAGAAGTTTCACAAATTTTAATTAAAATGATGCCTTAAAAAGAAACCTAATTAATCTACAGAAAAAAAAACGAATTGTCATACCTGCACATTTAAAAATGGAAGAAAAACACAGGATAAAATATTTCTAGCAACAATGAAAATATGAGTTTCCGTACAGTATCGAAAAGTATTGTGGGAAAATATACTTACAATTATTTTTAAAGAAATTATTAAAATTAGAAGAAGTTGTAGAGCAATTAAAGATGTATTATTGAAAATGTAATTTTTTGAATTTTCCCGTGTTGTAATAGTATTTTTTTTTTGTGCTGTAATATTTTCAGATGTTACTGTGGATAATCTTAATTTTTAAAATTAAAATGAATCGCTCTGTGGTGCACATTCCCACCCTCAAAAGTATGTTTGGGCCAAATTCAGTTACTTTAGAATAAACATCCTGCGTTATAAGTCTGTTAAGCAAACAAATAGTTAACGCACATTTACCAAGCGAAGCAAGGTCTCCATTTTCACTCGTACGTTCAGCAATCCGTCTGTCTGTAAATTTGCTTGATACGCAAAGCGTTGTTCAGTTTTTTAAAAATTTGCTATGCATGTTCCTTGGAACCATGAAAAACGATGTATATATAAGAATTTTTATTTTTTTATTCCATTTCAAGGGGGTGGTCGTTTAAATGTGTTGGCGAGTATTTTAATCATTTTGGTAATGGTGAGGCATTTTATTTTAATGCTACAACAGAGATTTAATTATAATATTGATAAAAGACTGATTATAATTTTGTAATATTGATAAAAGAAGACATTAAATTATAATATTGATAAAAGAAGGCATTTAATTTTAATTTTGTTAATACTGATGAAAGCAAAGATTTGGATATATAATTCGCATTGAAAAGAAAGAGATACTATCACAGCTTCGTGTTATAAAAATTTGAAGACTTCCTCCACTCTCGAGCATAACATCTCGTTTTTACAACTTTGTTCCACTGCATTATTGATGCAACTTTTCTTAAGTTGAAGTATATGTGCATAATATAGGGGTGCAATTTGCTTTGTAAGATAGTGTTATTTATGGGAGCAAAGATGGACCTTCCTCGAGAGACAAATTATGATGTCAATGGAAACGATATTGTCTTCAAAACGAATGGCAACAATGGTTGAACCTTTAAAGACTGTGATGAAGATCAGATTTTAGATTAATTTTTAGGGGGGTCTACTGTTCAGATAATTTCTAGTTAACACATCCTCACTTGTTCGATGGATTTTCTCAAGTAGGATTCGATTGATTTTGAAGATGAAGGCTCGACACTAACCGTGGTTGTGCTATTCGACACATTTATTTTATCCCAGATAGCATGTACACTTGCAGCAAGTTTGATTTTTCTTGATATTAGCTTTTCATGACAAACTTGAAGCGACAACTTTGCAACGAACTTCCTGCAAAGTAACAAAACATAATCGATCACCTTCCTTGCAATGCAAGTTTGCTGTAAAGTTGACACGGCACACTTACACACCACGACCTGGATACACTTGTATATATCTGGTTTTGATCTTTGTCTGTTTAAAAAAAACATCCGATTTTTAATAGCATCTCCTAGGCCGTCCTTCTTTTCATTAATTTAATAAATCAATGATAATTTGAAAAAATCAACTAGTTAGCTTTTTAGACCTAGATAAGTTTTTTTTATAAAAAAAAATACTTTTGAAAAATTCTCTATCTTTTTACTAAATAAAGAACTCGCACTTTAAAGAAAACTATATATCACCTTTTTCTTAATGTTGAAATTTTCAAGTTCATAAAAAAATTAAATCTAAAAAAGAGTCGGTTTATTGAAAAATAATAACTTACTTTGTGTCTCATATTTTTAAAAGTAATTGCTTTTGAACCTTAATTCTATACTTTATTCCACTAGCAAAACGTACTTATTAGCGAAAATTGCTCTCCCTTTGACTTCAAATCATATTCTAAACTGAAAATTTTAAAAAATTAATGAAATCAAGAAGACAGTTTAAAATAAAACGTGTAGTTGCACTATGTATTAGTGCAATCTGTCTTCCGCAATCGAGGTCCAGCTGGCTGAGTGGCTAAGGCGACAGGTTTAGGAAGTGGGTTGTCGGAGGTTCGAATCTGAGGTTCGTCTGCGTAGTCTGTTTTTGCTATAGTTTGCAATGAGTTTGAAGGAACAAGCTTGCTGCAAGTTCGACGACGTACTGACATCGTCTTGTAAATAACTTGCTTCAAGTTTGCACTCTTGAAGAGTCAAACTTGCTGCAAACTAAAATTGCTATCTGCGATTATTGTATTTATTTATTTTTAAGCCTTGAGGGGCAGGACAGTAGCAGTGTGTACTGTATATGTGACCAATGACATAGTAGCGAGGATAAATGGCATCACGGATATAATATTTTTGTGTTTGGCGGCAGTCACAATGGAACCCCAGCTGCAAGTGGATTCGGACAGAAGAAATTTCACTAAGACAAGTGAGGCAAAGAAACACAAAACAACAAATGTACAAAAAATGTTAAAATTTTTATTTTATTCAGTAACAGTGGAGAATGAGCAAATCAAAGGTATTTCTAGAGTTTTGTTTCATTTCTATTTCCAATTTTTCTTT
>BGPR01004923.1:0-41862 GCA_013235015.1 Araneus ventricosus
GCTCTCTCATTGCCTATATTGCCTGCATGCGCTTTAACCCAAGAGACTTTTATTCTTGGATTTGTAAGGAGGATTTTGAAAATTTTTCTTGCTGTTTCGTTTGTGCTCTTTGAATTGGAGGATGCCATGATACTTGCTCTATTGTCTACGTGTATTTTAGAGGTATTGTGGTTTGGCAGATGAGATGCGTATATTACTGCTTCGTGAAGTGCAGTTAGTTCAGCTTGAAATACGGTGTTGTTGTCGTTGAGTTTAGCAGACCACTGGTAGGTCCAAATGTCATTGGTCAAGACGCAGAAGGCAACTCCAACTCCATATTCGGTTTTCGAGCCATCTGTGAAAACATTTATAATGTCTTTTCGGGCTATATATGCTTCTCCGTCTTCAAAAGACATTTGGTTCGGTTTTAGATGTTCTGAAGGATGAGTGGACGAGCCTGTTGCCTTCATCTCCAGATCATGCGGTTGGGTATCTGTAACGAAAGGGGAACAAACAAAAGGTACAAAAGCACATGTTACCTAAATTCCATAGTAAGTAACTGTTTATTATTCATTTTTTACATTCTATATTAAAGAACCTATACCGCAAAACCTATCAACGAAATCTGTGATGTTTTATTAATTTTTGAATTTTGACCATTTTTAGTCCAATTTTCTCAACTTTCTGCCCATTGAGGCGACAGAAGATATCATTTCAGGGTTATAAGATTTTGCACATTTTTTAATGAAGGGAGTTCGCAACTGTTTCGCACTACCACTGAAAGATCTAAGAAACTTCGACTTTTTCGGCCCGCCCTAATGTATATATCTAATTTCATTAAAAGTACAGCTTGTAAAACAATCTAATTTTATTTGTGTGTCATCATTTTCGGACTATCACCTATCTTAATTTTTGTTTTAATTTCACATTCTTAAGTAGATTTAAAACTGATCGATAAAATAATAAATTCCAAGATGCCTGTGACAATAATTGAAGGAATATATCTGGTGTTAATCTTCTTTATCAAACTCTCATTTCAAGAAAGCAAGCCTAAATTCAGCTACTGTAATAATCTGGCATCTTTCATAAATATCTAAGGAAACTGTTTCACTTCCATTTTTTCCTATATAATATTGAAAATTGTTTAGAATTTCCTTCTTTTCAGCAGGTGTTCGAGTATTGGATACAGAAATTTTTGAAAATTCATTTATATAAATTATATTTGAACTAAATTTTTGGTGCCGTAAAATTTAAGGCGGAAGTTTTTTAATTAATTCAACACTTATTCATGTATCCAATGGGGAACTTCAGCATTTTTTAAAAACACATGAAAGCCATTTGTATTTGTAGAAAAAATCATTCTAATTTCAAATATGCAAGTGAAATTTTACAAAAAAATTTATTTATTTAAATATTGAGAGCGAAAGATGCACTGAAATAGCAGGAATCATGATGCAATCCGAAACGCACTCTCATTGGCCGAGTAGAATCTGTCGTAGAGGGTGCCTTCCTTCGCATACTTCTCTTTCGCTAGTTCTGTATTCTGCTTTGAATCAAGGCGTTTGTACCAGCTAACATTTTAAAAGTGAAGTTTTTAGCTTTTCTACTATACAGCGTTCAATTTCACAATGGATATTGGTTTTGTACAAGCTAAATCGGATAATTTGAGACTCGTCCGCGAATCGTATCGCCAGCCCTTTATTTGAAAATGCCTTGAAAGAATGTGTATCTCTCTGAATGCAACAGATTTTCCAACAATCAGCACTCAAATGTGACACACTATTCTGTAGTATTTTTATGGATCTCTTTGAAAGCTTCGGAACAAAGCAAGCTACTCACTTTCTATCAGTAAAATCCTGATCGCTTACTTATTTTATTACAAGGGAAGGAATACAAATGTTTTGTCAGTACATGTGTCTGTAATTATTCAGTTCCGACAAAGAAACTGGACACAAAACGCCGGCTCGTAAATTATCTCATAAGAAAAGTTGTTTTGACCTTCCCTGCAGTTACCGGAACAGGGCTCTATATTATACAGAAAAGGATTTGCCTTAGAAAAACGGATAGGTTTTCGAAACCATCAAGCAACAATAAATTGCAGAGGGGCCCTCGGGCATTCCGAGAAGACGCTGCGATTTCTGTTGCACAAGCAAGAACGGAAAGATTTTGCATGATGTATTAAATTTCGTATGCCTACAGAAAAAAAACAGGAATTTATTTATTTCAGAAGCTCCGTTCAAAATAATTTCAGGTACGGCATTTTTTTAAAAACACACCTATGCCTTTTAAAAATTAATTTTATTTTATATAGTTTTATTTTACTACGCTTTATTTTACCATATAAATTATTTCCTTTGTACTATTATTAATTTTAAAATACTAGTTTATACTAATTAATATAAAATTTGGTAAAAATAACTTATATAAAGAAATACACTAAAAAATTAAAAATGATAAAACTGTAACCACTTTCGTAAATTGCAAAAAAAAAGAAAAGATACGAACAAAGTATCTGTAAGTAGTAAGCCTTCTTTACTGCAAAGTAAGTTTTTTTCTTCATGTTAGTTAATTTTTGAATTATATAAAAAAAACTATATAAATTTATAACAATATTCAAACCAGACCAAATGCGACTGATCTAGGAATTTAAGTGCTGCCATCAACAAACTCGAGATACACGATGAGATAAATTTATCCCACCTTCTCTCAACTATAATAATTGATGAGCAAACTAACTTTTGAAGACTAATTTTGATTTTAATGCATTCATTGAATATAAAGAATTTATTTTGAATCAAAAGTTAATTCTGCGAATTATTTTGTTGAGCTACAAATGAAATATAAAAAAATCGCGAATTTAAACTAATTTTTAAGATATCCTTGTTGATTTTCAATAGTACTGTAAATTTTTAAAAAAATATAAGAAACATTCGAATATCCATTGAAAAAAAATTATGCTATAAATTAACATGAGCAAATTTTTTTAAAAAAAAAGATTCTTAAAGAAGGTGGGATCTTCTATATTTTTACCCTTTGAGGGGCAATGACTCTCAAAGGGTTAAAAAATAAATTCCATGTAATCAAATGGGAAAAAACTAATTAACTTTAACTATTTGCTTTAAAATATCTTAATTTTTTGCTGCTAACCTTACCTTATACTTCTTTTAAAAACAAAAAAGATATCGAATTCTGAATTTACTGTGCTTCATGATATACAATTTTAATAGGTATAATATAGATTAATAACTCACATCAAAATGATCTCCACAGACATGGCGAACGCTGCTTGCTGATAATTCCGGATTTAGCTTTGGATCTCTCTTCATCGCTTTACACCACTTTTTGCGAATAACATAATTTTTTGGCACATTGATAAATAATTTATCGGGTGCCGTTACAGTTGTATTACGACATTTAGGAACAATACAATACTTGTATCTTTCCGACATTATTTTATCTGATGCGATAGTCGGAAAGTATAGAAAAAAAGAGAATCTGTATAGAGAGCGAACGGGAAGGAAGAGTGTTCCTCCCCCGTCTGGCAATTTTGACGTCAGACCCGTTTCCCGCCAAAATGGATCGTTTTTCCCGCGTTTTCTGAGAGTCGAACTTTGATTGCAAATTTAAAAAAAACAAAACTGTCTAGAAATTTTTTTATTGTTATTGTTCGTTTCGAAGCATTTTAAATCGATTTAAAAAATAAAAAAAATGCTGAAGTTCCCCATTGTATACTAACGAAAAAATTTAATTTTTAAGCGATAAGTAGAACCGTTATAACTATTATTCACAATTTCAAACAATTCTACCCAAACTCGGGAAATCTCAGACCAGTTAAGCTGCGTTACGACGACCAGTCTTTCCACGGGTTTCACCCGCAGTTCGAATTATTTCCCATTATCAGAACAGAAAGAATCGATGTGGCTTGTGGGCTTGTAAGCGCATATGTTGTTTCCCGCGTTATGTCGGTAAATATCTCGCACATCAAAGGAAAGTGGAGTTTTCACACCGCGTCATTGTATACGTCCATTCGAGCTCTGGCGAGATATTTGCAAGGTGCGACTGCTCGAATTCCACCTAACACAAACCTCCAGGCTTGGCCAAGTCACACGCCGTTGGAACAAGGCTTTATACAATTATCTTCACATTTCAAAATCTTGAGGCATTCCACTCTGGACACCTTTTATATAACATTTCCATTAACATAGAGCTGAAATTATCAAAGTATTTTTCAAAATTTTCTTAAAAACTATTTCTATTTAAACTCTGAGAGGTAGAACAATTTCGAAATCTTTTATGATTTTGCTTAAAGGTCTGTCCAATCTTATCTGAAAATAATTAACTTCGAAAACATTTATTCATGGGATGTTTAGGGAGCAAAATTATTTGTAATTTCAGAATTCCAACTAAGTAATGTTTTTATAAAACATAATTTGAAGCATATATTTCTAATTTGGAAGATTTAAATAAACATATCATTTTAAATATTCGGCGGAATGTTTTAACTCCTTAACTTTGTAGTTTTCTTTGCTACCCAATAATATGGCATCTTCGTTTTGGAAAAAAGTAATCGCATTGTTACAAATAAGAGTTCATGAACCAAATGAGAAGAGAAGAATTATAACGTCTCTGAATGACTTAAATTCGATTTAATATTTGGAAAATATGGTTATTCAACGCGCAAACAATGTTCCTGTGTCACATTGTGTCCTGTATTTAATATTTTGATCACAATTCATTACTTTGAATGCATCTAAAAACTGAAAAAAGTAATTCTTTTTTATGGCAATACTTTTAGTTAATGCATGTGAATATAAAATCAAAGTAGTGTATTATAAATTGTGAAAAGATAAAAAATGCGTGCATCAGTTTGCAATTTATTCTTTGTCATGACATTATTTGAACTGAACAAAAAGAATGCTATGGTTTAAAGTTTTAATAAAGTGGCAATGATCGCGCAATGAATGCCATGACAGAAAATGCATATAAATCTCTCTTTGGATGGTGTGACAAAGTACAGGTAATTAAACTGTATAATTAAAAATGACAGCAAATTTTTTTGGGAATGAAAGTGAAAAATCCTTTTAAAATATTTGTATATTTTGTTCCATTTTCTTTGACATTGACATCTTATGACATTCAGCTTCGAATATAACTTGAAAATAAATTTTTTGATGACACATTTCAAAATTTGATACATGTCTCCATTTAGGTGTAAGTACCTCATACAATTTACGTCTATCTATTTCGTGTAGCTTGCACATTGACAGAAAGGCAAAATGTTTGCATCATTTTTCTTTATTTCGTGGAATTCTCACGTTTCAATGTGCAGACGGAGCAATTCAAAGACCTTAGTTAATTACTCCATCTATGCAAGGTTTCATTTATTTTTCACAAATAATAAAATAATTCTTTTGAGTGCGCAAATACATTAAAGGCTACTGAATCCGGTTCCATTCGAAGGGATAGGACCCAAGGAAGAAAAGAAGAGACACTATGCATTATATTTCGGTAAGGAAAAATTCATCAGGAAAAAAGAGAATGGTACTATGGGTAAAGGTAGTGAAAACCATGATAAGATGGCGTTCTGTTGCCACCGTAACAATGATAGCTATCGAAAAATGGAACTCCGAGTCTCTCTAGACTCGTCCCTAGTGGTTTAAAACACGGGTATAAAAAGAAGAGTGTGAAAAATATTAATCACAAAATATTTTATATGAAACAAAACTCTGTTTTAAGAAACTGTAGTAAATGTTGCGTTACGGAAACTGATGCGTACTAGTTATAATTCACAGCGTAAATCCGCATTTAGGTTTCTCGAACGAATTCGACAATCAAGTTCAAAAACCGTTTTTGAAACCGTTTCCTTCGCAATTTTCCATTTTCGCACCTTCCAACTTTTATAAATCTATCAAAATCAGAGAAAGCAATAAATACTTTTGAAGCAAAGAAATTTTAGTTTTCGTTTGAAAAATGAGCCAAAACGGATGGATAGAAATTATCACACAAAGGCTAGTGAAACTATCAAAATTATAAACAAGCAATAAATAAAAAAAGAACATCATAAACGTGTTTTGCTATACTTCATTCCAAAAAATTAAATGTCTTACAACTTAACATCTAAAGTAAAGAGAGGAAGGAGGCGTGGCCCATGAGAGAGTCTTACTCAAAATGACTCCATATCTCACTAATAGATAATATTTATCTTATCATTTTTAAATTTTCAGAGAATTAAAGGTTCAGAAAATTTTAAATTATTGGAAAATTTCAAAAAAAATCGATATTTTCATCGATTTTGAATTTTGATCGATTCGGCATCGAATTTAATTCATTCGAGTCCCCTGAACCTGCGAAAACTAAACGTCATAATTTGAGTTACCCTATCTTCCAACGGGTTTTATTGTAATAAAAAATTACGTATTTTGACGTCATTCTGGTTTACATAAAGAGTCTTCTGCTTCCAATATCTTTGAAGGTTTCCGTGCTAATTTTATTAACTTAATTAATGTTTTACGTTATAAAACTGTTGGACGTTGGGTGATCTATTAATTTTTATTTATTTATTAATATATTTTTTTAATTCCTTGGAATGTGTGAACAAGACGTAAAGAAACTTTTATTGCATAATTTCAGAAAACGTTTTGAAACTATTTGTTTCTTACTACTCAGAGCAGCAACGGACATGCATGCTTTTTAAGAAAATTGTCAAAGCAGGTTTGCGTAAGCGCATAGAGGACGTTGGAACATGTTTTAAAAAGGTGTCCCGAGCGAACTATCTAGAAAAAAACCTTTTGTCGCAATATTGTCTGGAATTGCTTGTGGTTGTAACTCGATAACGACCTGCAATGTCAAGAATTTTAATCGAAAAAAGCAATTTAAGATGGCTTTTGTAGTGGCTTTCGATTTGAGCTTGAATGCAGGAATAGATGATTAAAGAATCCGCATTAAATTTCTGATAGTACCAATATACTATTCGAAATAAAAGCTTTACAACTAAGCGTATAAAAGACTTTTAATCTAAGCTAATTCGATGTTCAGTGTCACTCGAATGCTTTCTACAAAGTAAGAAATTTCAGTCCATTTCCTACATTGTGCTAGGCAGAATTAGATTAGAAAACCTTTTGATGATAGACTCCTGATTTAATTCATTTACAATCACGTCATGTTTGAAGCTACACCAGTTCTATTTCGCTACTTTCTTGTTTAATAGCCTGCTTCGAGCCAATGTCAGATGAACGGGGCGTCATCCGAGTCGGCAATGGATCTTATGCACGTGTCGTCATAGCCACGTGACAGCGGGCGGCTAAAACAGCTGATCGGAGATTTCCGTGCATTTGTATGAATTTGTATGTCTGTTGTTCCCCGCGTCGTGCTTTGTTTACAATTTGAAATTGCTTCTAAATAGGTTTTTCTCATCAGCAATTTAAAATTCACGTAAATACCATCTAGTTTCAACTTTACAAAAATGACATCCTTGGAATAGAAACGTTCTGCCACTCGGATAGGATATTGTTTACACTTTACAACGCCGAAGTTAGGTTTTATGTAAGCAAGGCAAGTTCAACTTATTTACGTACATCCCAAATTCAGCCCATCATCAACATCCGATTTATTTACCAATTTTCTAATTTTGATAATGTATTGATATTTAATGACAGTTTTGATATTGATTATAAAAGGGTTGTTAATTAGTTCGTCAGAACAATTACAAATATGGTATATAAAGCATATAATCAACATCGAAGGAATCAATTTTTAAAAAAGCAAAAGAAACTAATTCCATACAAACCAAAAATTCACGTATTTCGAGTTGTGACAATACACAAGAATGCATCGTTGCACGAACCACTGTCGAATTTCTGTAGTGATCAAGATTACAAAAAATAGTCCTTAATCGACGATGATAGATAAATTAGTTTTATCAATAAAATTTTCTGACGAACTACTTCGTTTAAAAATCGAAGGTAAAAATTTAAATTGATATTTCACTCGTCAATTTATATGCCGATTATGCATAGTAAAGAATAGGCGTTCACTTTGTTTATCCCGCCACAGCTGTTTTTCTATACTCTCGAACCCAAACTGTGCATAAGGTACATTCTTCCCTTTCCGAAGTTCCGTGGTTTGAGTCTTGGCGCATTTAACGTTCATCAGATTTGTATTCGGTATAGATTCTTGAACCCAAAATCCTCCTAATCCGAATCTTAGACTCCGCCACGTTGCCACCATGGCCTCCTGGAGATTGAAAAAGTGAGTTTTGAATATGACTGCGGTATATTTGGAGCTTGAAGCGATGCTTTTACGCATGTGCGTCGGACAGATAAGATGATTATGAATTGAAGTAGTTCAACGTGACTTCAATTTTTCTGTTTGCAACACTATCATTAATTCCGCCTCCTTGATTAAGCTAAACTATAAATGATTTATTTATGAAATTCATTTATAATGAAGAAAGGGAATTCAAATGACATCCCAGAATATGTTCAAACAAACACTGAAATCATTTTCTTAAAATTTTTGAAACAAAGCTGCTGAAATTTGATTAACAATTTCATGAATCTTGCGTTTATAACCAGTTCTTGCTTTAAAATAAAAAAAAGGAATATTGACTTTAAATCTTATAAACAATTGCGATTTCCTTGCTGTTAATAAAATACAAACCACATTTATCTCCCTTACAAACTTTTAATTTATGTTGAAACAAATACTGTGACAGACTTCACACCTATTGCAATTATTCTCACATTTTGAACTCACTATTTGCACACTTGAGGCACAGTTCTTGATACATTTTTTCGATGACCATTTTCAAACTTTCCATCATTACAAACTGGTGAAAATACTGAATATCGCAAAAATAGATTTCGCTATCTTTTTAAAGAGGTTTGCAGTGAGCCATTGGAAATTCAACTTCTCTTTGCACCGAAATGTTTTGTCTTTTATCATCATGTTTGTAACATTTGTCCCTCATCCTCAAATATTTGATTTGCGTGATAAGCACGGTGATTTGTAAAGAGAGGAGACATGAAAATAAACCATTAATTGAGGTCTAAAAGTAATAAAGACCTTGCCTTGTAAATATTTGACAAAAATAATGGAAAGCGCATTTTTTTTTTATTCTAAACTCCCTATTTTAAAAGGAAATCATTGATATTACTCAATCGTTACATAATGGTTATTATTTAATTCATATCGACATCGCCTTTGAATTTTTAAAGCTGCAAATGCCCTCAAATGATATGTTTTTCCATGGTGGAATAGAAGAAAATCTTCGCGAACAAATTTGGCCATATGAATTTACAGTAGATATTTAAAATCGTATAATAAGAGCAATTAAACTGGCAGAGGAGATTCACAAAGTAATTTACAATAAATTCTAAAACGAACTATTAATTATTAATAAAGTGCGTAATGTACCATATTGGATAAGCCTTTCTTCGAGATATTAATAATAAACCGAAATCTCAGCTAAGAATAATAGTTCGCAGGAGTTTCAAAGATGCTTCTGCAGATGAGGGCCCACACTAATCCCCCTTCAATTGATCCCTCTTTTAAGGTTTGATTTAAAATTCATTTTGATGATATTACATTTCTAAAGTCATCATGTTAGTAGGTGCCTCCTCGATTTATCCTGGTTAAGGTATAGTTAAAACTTCTCTTCACCAAAGGTCTCAAGATTATATTTTCATATTTTATTATCTTTAGGTCAGATGGCTTCTGCACTAGTTCATATTTTATATTTTCAAAAATTTGAAAGACAGAAATAAAATTTTGTAACTCCGAATTTTTATTTAATGCCAGATGTGCTTGCAAATCTGAGTAAAGACATTAGTTCTCGACGTTTTCCCCAATAAAAATACGTGCATTTTCTTCAAGGAAAAGGTTCTCAGAAATGAGTACATACATCGAAAATTGATAATCACGCAGCATATATTTAAGATCTTCTATTTCACAGTTATCAAGATGCCACATTATAACCCGTACAATAAAGTAATCTTCTCAGAAATTATCTTCGTCTAAGATATCATGAATAAGTTTCTGGGTACCTTAAGAACAAGAATTTGACTTCTAAGATCCTAAATGATAGGAAAATATATAAATATTTTTATAAACTTTTTCCTTCTTCTGTTTTTATGCTTCTGAAAGAAATAAGCACAATATTAAATCTACTAAGCATGGTTATGTTTTTGTGTTAATTCGGAATTACCTAATTAAAGAATAAATTTTACACTGATGTAAGCATTTTTTTTTCAAAATTTCAATAGCGACTTTAAGTTTTAATTCGCATTTAATTCGAAGTTGATGTGAATTCGAATTGGATGAAAATGAAATTATATTTGCCGTTACGATATCTGTAAACTGAAGAATTCTGATATAAAGGATTTGGAAATTTTAAGGAAAATAATACTGCTGAAATCTAAATATTCAGTTCAGAAGAGAAGCGCGTGCTTTGCTGAAAAGTTGAAGAAATTGGCGTAGTTGAGTTTTCAAATTTGAAATAATTATGCTCGCTGATCCCCGTTTGTGAAGAAAAAGCTGCTTCTAAATTCACAATGTACCCTGGACAGGCTGAAAAAGTTTTGCATACATTTCCTGCATTGAATCAGATCGTTTCCCGAAATTATTTTACCACTTAAGAGTTGCAACAGCAACACTTTTTATAAGAGAATGAAGACGGATCTCTCTGCCAGTAGCTTTTGGAACATATTGGAAATCTTCATGAAATGGTGTCCCGAAAGCGGGATCGCTTTCACTTAAATTGCAAATTGAGATAGGTGAGTAAAATAAAAATAAATGTCCGAAATTGATGTCACGCAAATGAGGTTAGAACATATTTAGCACTCTATTATCCCATTCTTGGTCGGATTTTTCTTACGTAATTGTGACCCACCAAAAAAAGCATTTATTTAATTGCAGAATATACAAATTGATTATGTTTTCCATTCAAAGTGGGAAATCTCAAAGCAAGAACTTGAAGAAAGTAGGACTATTTCCACCATCTCTTACCAATATTCAGAAATACAAAAATTATCTCGGAATATAACGAGAAGTGTAAGTAGCGACGAATTCACTTCCAACAATGTAATTTCTTTCTTCGTCGCTGGTAACAAAGATAATATGACATTAATTTTTGAAATAAATGCTTAAAAAATTTATTTAGATTAAACTATTCTTGTTTATTATGATGATAATGTGTTAAAGAGAATTTCATCTCAAGCAGAATATGAAAACCATTTTAGGTCAACATACATTTGCTTACAAATAAATTCATGAAAAACCTCCCAAAATACGTAAAATGTATTAAAGTTTGCTCCGGAAATTCTTTCGGAATTTAAGGTTTGGTTTTCAAGAGGAAAAAGGTATTGATAACGTTGAGTAAAATACTGCGCACCTTTTATTGCATTAAATCAAGTTGAAGCTGTTCTGTTGACCTGCACTTTAAACACAAACAAAAATGCCTTTTAAGAAAGTAATTAATTTCTCACTTCTAACCTTGCCATTTGTCGGAAGTACACCTAGAAATTATTGCACCCATGCCAGCAGCGAGGTTCCGAAACACTTCTGGAGTCATCATCTCTTTGTGGAGTCATGCTTTTAATGGCCCATACCTAAAATTTCCAAGTGTCAAAGCTATTGAAGGAACTGCTACAGAATCTTTTAGATGAGCTCTGCAGTTTGTAATCGGTTCCACTGCCTATATACCAGACACAACTTAGATTCAATTATCATCACTGCAAAAATCGACCGACATCCGATTGAGACTGACCAGTTTCAAGACTACAGACAGCTCTCCTTTATAAAATTCAATACTTTTTCATCTTTGTTTGAAACTTTTGAATAATGTTACTGTATTCTATGGGTCGTAAACAAAGCCTACCTTAATCTAATTTGCTTTGTCATTTGAGCTTGTTCAGAACTTTTGTATTCTTGATATTGCGTTTTTGCCCTCTTTGCAATTCAGATCGGATGCAATGTTCTATTTTAATCGGTATTGCATTTGTTTTCTTTCTAACTTAAATTTCCCGTCGACAAAATCTGTGTCTTCTTATGGATAGGCTGTATCAGCGTGAGCAAAGAAATAAGCAATTTATTTTGTTGTGCAACAATAGAAATGATCGGATCTTTCACAGAACTAAGAGCATATTCCTTTTTTTTTCTGGAAAAGGAACTTGTATGAGGCAACTGCATTCCTTTTCATAAAAAAAAAAAATTGAAATGATTCTTTAATCTAGGTTTCACAAATATGCGCATATATACTTTTTTATTTCATGATTCTAGATTTCATAAAAATTACAGAAATAACAATCTGTTATATGAATTTCCTTAAATATGTCAACGATTAATTCTCAGTTCCCTTGGTCATTTTCGAACTTCTAATTTTTTTAAAGGAGCAAACGGTACAGACATTTTGGTACCGGGAAAATGTTTCAGGCTTTCATTGCTCCTTTTTAACATGATCACATCTTTAATTAACTTTTATTGTATAAAAATAAGGTTCCTGAAATTATTTTTTGTCTACCACTCGGAACTACAACGAAAATGGTTTTTAAGACGATTGTAAAAATGCAGTGATGACGTTCGGAAGCTGTGTAGAAGGTTTCTGGAATGTTGTCCCGAAAGGGATACCTTATTGAATATGATAAAAAATATTTTTGACGCAACTTGTTTAATATCACCCCCGACTCTAATTAATATGTAGCTGCTCAAATATAATTTGCCAATAAAAGAATTTTAAAATTTTTCCCAAACGGCTTCAGTATAGGAGTGCATATTTTATTATTGATATAATGCGAATTAAACATTTACACGGGTAAAATAAAGGATGCGTGAATAGGCCTTTTAAAGACTTATGTTCTAAGCTGAATGTTTTTTCAGTGATCACTCAAATGCCTGCCCAAAATAAAAGATTTACATTTCTTTCCATGATTTACCAGAAAAAATGAAGCTGGGAACGATTAATTAGAGATTGCCGAAGAAAGTTCAGTTGTTCTTTCGATGTAAAAGATTATGGTAAATAGTTCAACGAAATGCATTCGAAAATCAATTCACAAATTATTAAAATACTTCTTAGTTGCCCGGCTTGATAATTTAAAAATAAGAATTATAAATGACGACAAGAAAATAAAATGAGGTCTAAAAATTTGGACATACACAATAGTGAAATATTTTCTTGATTTTTTAAATTAAAATTGATAACATATTATTAATTATTTGATAAATCTTTTGTTTAGAAAAAGCTATTACCACAACTCTGAAATATTTTCAATATTTCTTTAATATTAATATAAATCGGTGCACTTCCTGTGGTTTCAATGAAACTGCAACAGCATTCATTTCATATCTAAAAACATTTTCATATCAGTCATACCGCATGAAACATGGCGCATACGGAAATGGCAAGTAGGACTCCGCATAAAAAACAAACGTTTCGAGTAGGGTAATTCCGGGAGATATGCCGCATATTTTTTGAAGTTGTGCATAAAATCCCATTGTGCACATAAAATAAAATAAACCATGTTGTGCTATTTAATGTTAGATATAGAGCATGTATACAGCGACAAAAAAAATAATTAATATTTTTTAACAATTTTTTTCTAAAACATTACACTGCGGCGCGTCACCCGTACATTCGGGGTGGGACGCCGCTCTTGTGCGGGAGTTATGCCGCGCCCGCCGTAAGAAAAGAATGAAATAATAAATAAAAAATACTTAAACAAATATTCATATCTGGACTATAATTACCTATGTAATAACAAAAACAAACTAAATGAGTACAATAAAACGTACTAGTAGGTTCAAATAAACATTAGTCTGCCTGCTTAGATCACTACTAAAATTATCAAATTATTTTTTAAAGATTGAATTTTAATTGTTATTTCAGCAACAACGTAACATCAGTGTATTAGAGTGGGAAAAGAAAAAAGTAAAATAGTGTTTACATTTTTTTATTTGTTAATAGACCTGTTTTTTCGACCGCAATCTACAGAAAAAGTGTCGAAAATAGTACAGTTTCCATGTAACCACATTTGAAACATGATTCAAAGAAGCCAATCACACTTCCTCTTAGTTTTACAGTAGTTTTCAGAACATTCCTTGCAAAGAACGTCTGCGCCACATGTGTGATCTAACTGTTTATTGTTATCATGATGACTTGCATCTTTCTTCGCCTTCTTAATTTTTATTTTTCCCTTTTTCTCCTTTGGTTTACTAAACTTGATACCGTTTGAACATTCATCAATGTCTGATGAACTGTCATGGGATCCTCCACCTGATTCAAAATTAAATTTTCGCTTTGTAGTTTTGAAATCGATTTAGTTAATTTTCTTACATTTTTGGAATCATTTCTTTAAATCTGCTTTAAGCGCATTCCTATTGTCAATAGGGGTTAAGAGTACTGCTGTTTTCTTACTTCTGTGCTTTGCTGTCACCTGGCTAAGTGCCGGAATAGGAGAGATTTTATGTAGGTGTTTGGTAGGTGATGGTGGTTTTACACTACTAGTTCCAGGTTCTGCAGGCTGTAAATTGATTTGAGGTGTGTTGATTCGTACTTCACTTCATGAATTTGCCTCCTCTTGTGTCGTGTTTTCTGATACGGGCACTTCACTATCCGCTCATGCAAAAAACAATTGATCTGGGAGAGCGTTGTTTTTAAAAGGAAAGATTCCAGTGACCTTAAAGCCACTAGAAGCGTTGCCAACAGTTGCCGATTTGTTCCAAGCATCGCAGATTAAAGACCCAACCTGATACCGAGTCAATTTGCACCCAATATGTTTCCCAACCCAAGTAAGTGTTCAGTAACATAATAAAATAAGGCACGGATATATAAATTTCAATTTTATTAATCGCGGCATCCCGTACAGAAGAAACTGCGGCGTGTATACCGGTTCGCAGTGAGGCATGTATCCCATTTTGTACGGTACACACGCCGCACATCGTAGTTGCCGGCACTCGCAAAGGAAAATTGCGTAACCATACACACAGTACTCTATACAGACTCTACACTTAGTTTTGACTTCGAAATCATGCATGGATTTAGTAATTAGCGCATAAAAAGTATTTAATCATAAGGTGTTTAAAAGTTTGGATAGTGAAATCATACGCTTACCTCAAAATAACGATTGTACAGCTAAAAGTAATTATCGAATTGGGATTCATGCTGTACACTGGTTAAAGAAATCTCATTGCGCACCTATACTGCTCGTCTGACTGTCATCTATCGATAATCACAAGAAATATAAGGTGTGCGGCATCTATCCCGGATGCGGCAACTCTCCCGGAGTTACTATACTTAAAAGATAGTGTTTAATTATCAGTTATTCGAATAATTTAATTAGATTTTGTTTCCATAGAAGTAACACCACCTTATAGAGAATTTGAGAAGGAAAATTTATTGGATTCCATAATATTTATTATAATGAATTAAAAATTAAAATTAAATTTTGGATATATTTTAAAAAAAGCAAATTCTATATTTTCAGTCCACTAATAAAAATGCGTTGTAAAATAACTGTTTAGAATCCATTTATTCTGAAATGTTAGATGTGGAATAATATAGTTGTAATGCAGATACTATTTATTCTAGTACTTCCAAAAATCAACTAATTTAATCTGTTGTAAAAATGCATCAGAATTTCAGTAACAACTTGCCGTAGAAACAAGGTAAAATGTAAGTGAATTGTATTCATTATCAAAGTTTGTCAGCTGTGCTTGTTCCAGGGTGACAGAGTGGCTATGGCATCGGATCTGTGAAACTCATTGATGTCTATCGCACACACTGTTCAGTGTAATGTCTAGTCCGGGGAAAACAAACTGGCTTCGATTGCTGTAAATATCCGTGCTTGCAAAATTAGGTTTAGTGTGAATAATGTAAAACGTATTGCGTGTTACGAAATGCTTATTGTGTGTGTTAGACATCAGTGATTTCTGATCGTCTGATTCGCCGAGTGCGTCGGGGGTTCGAATCCCTCTCCTGGCAGACACTTTTACCTTTTTAATTGGGATTTTCTTCTCTTGAGAATGCTTTTTTTTGCTATAATGGCACCAGGTTTCAATTAAATAAAAAGAAAAATATTAAGTTCAATTTAAAATTATTTTGCATGAAATGATTTGCAAAAATGTATTTGAACATCAAACAATCAATATGCTTCACATTTCTCTCAAAAAGATGTAGTTTTGAAAGTGCGACCTTCCAATTTGCATCTTTGTTGCTTTGAGCTTCTTTCAATCATGTGGTATATCTCATTAAATCTCATGTCACTGCAAGGTCTGACAGATGGATTTAACTTTTTCTTTGGAGGTGGTACAGAAGGGCTATTACCTGATGAAAGTCCGTGTTTGGCTGCTGACTGATTTGAAAATGAGAGAGCATCTGCTAATTGAAATGTGAAGTCCAGTAAATCTGTTTAATTTTTTCTGTGGAATTCGACAACAATATTTGTACCATGACAAAGAATTTATTATAGTCATATTGAAATAATGAAAGATGACAAGGAGGGTCCATTTTTTGTTCTTTATAGACTTTCAATACAATGGACATTAATAATTCATGCTTGTCCACCTTCACCCCATACTTTTATCGTTAAACTTTACAATTTCTGCTCAACTTCAGTACAACTTCAATAAAAGTGACATCTTTTTATCTACTTCTAACGACAGTGTACGATTGCCGTACCATTTCACTACAGCGATTTTGTCAACTTCTGTAGCTTATGTATCTGAAATTTATCGTCCATCTGTTTTCAACTTTGCATCAATTTTTACGGTTAATAATTGAATAACAACTGTAAAATATCCAAAATATACATCCAACACAATGTTCTTTTAATGGAAATATCTTTAACTGTTAAACAAATCAAAAGTTTGGGAACTATAGCTACCTGGTGTTCTAATAACAGATTAAGTATAAAAATTCATGTTGTCTGCTCTGAGGCCTGATGTCCTATTGGTACAACAAATGTTTTATTCTCATTTGTAGTGCAATTTATCATTATTTTTAAGTTAAAAGCTCTGAATTAGGCAGAAAAAGTGCGATTTATACTTATTAAAGCGAAGGATTAAGTATAATAATCTTTTTGAGGACTAAATAAACATGCCCTTGTGCTTTTTTTAAGTTCCTCAAATATATTTAAGCCATAGCCGATGCGAAGTCTACAGAATTTAAATTCACACTACATATATGCACTGCGGTTACACCTTTCCAATGGAAATCTTTAAAAATTCCATTATCACATTCTAAAAAAGATAATGCAGGTACTACCAATGCAGACCTCAGTATTTTAAAAAAGAATGAGTTTTTAACGTCTGAGTGTTAAGGCAGAAGACTAATTTCGAAAATCCTTTCGGGTTTTATAGCCTTCAAATGTTTACAATGTACTCTGCAGCTTTTCTTGAAACTTTATTGATATAAATATTTCTTCACATCCGAGTTAACAAACGTATTTTATCAAATTTTGGAAATTCAGTCCTATCTTATATTTTTAGCTCTACATGTTTCCTTGTCTTTCAAGCCATTTTTATAATTTCATCTTCAGTAGATTCGCTTCTTAGAGAGTGAGTGTATTGACTGCCAAATACCAAAAATTCTCCATACGAATTCTATGCAGTTTTAACCATATATATCTTCTGTTTTCTAAAAAAATATATATGTATTCTTTTGTAAACTGCCATAAGACGAATGGGTACAGAGCTCCTTAAATCTCAGAGACGATATGCATAGGGCAATCATTCTTTTCTTACTCTCCGCCTTCGGCAACCATCAAGTTTGCTGAGAATATATTTTGAATTAAATATCTCATGCATAATTTGATATTCACGGTTCTCTTAGAAAATAGTTTTGATCTTCAAATAGCAATAGACTTTAATTGGTTTTCTTTCGGTAGCCTTCCAGCTAATGCGTTCATTTTCTTCATTCATAACTAAATGATGTTACATGACACTGACGTAACGTCTAATACCGGCATTGCATTTGATTTCAGCATTAAAATGGCACATAATTTTACGTCCAGCTGTTTGTTAGCTGAATTAAAGCATGTTGATAAATATAATAAAAATGTAGCAAACATCATCATTCAGCTTACTGGATAAATTTCGCAATATACTTACATTATTAGAGATTTCACTAAAAGACTCATAGACTAGAAAAGAAAGCATGATCATTTAGGATGGCACCTTTACTTTCAGCATCGAAAGAGAAATATTATTAGCACTTTTGTATTTGATCAAACAATTAAAAAGTTTTGAATTTCGTTGCTTTGAAGTGAAAAATGAAGTTCTGTGTGTCCGAGGAAGAGCAGAACTTATCTAGTCCTGCAAACAAGGTGTCGCAGAACACGAGGACGGGCTGAAAAATCACTTCTTTTTCAAATTCGTTCAGAAAAGATCCCATTCTTTACCAATTATTTACTATAATTTTTTCAGATTCTTTTTCGTCAAAGTCTTGAAGTGCTGCAAAAAGCCTGATGTTTTACTTCGAGAGGCAAAGAGAGTATCTATTTGACCTGTTTATTAGTTTTTCTTTTTGTTCCGTGTACCATTTGTCTCTTAGCCATTGGAATTTGAAACTTCAGGCGAATTTCAGTACTTTGAAGCTTTAACCAAAATAATCTCAAATAATATACAGAGTGTCCAAAAAAATATTTATTAATATAATCATGAAGAACAAAATTTCTAAAACGTGATAAAACGGAAATTGCAGCAAAAGAATGAAGAAATCTAACAGCTTTTATATGGTGTCTGAAAGAGATGAAACAAATCGGCAGCAGTAGAAATAAAAAGAAATGTGAACCATTCAGGAGAAAGCGCAGTGTATATTATGGTTAGCGAGAAAAACATCATCGAAAACCATGCCAACAATGCTTCGGCTGATGTACCATAGATGCCCACCAAATGTACCTTCAATTTATGCATAGGTGCAGAAGTGTATTGATACAGGAAATATTGGAGGGAAATCGAGTACAGATTTGACATTGTTCATGCTACTAAAGAAGCTCACGAAGAGTTACACTGAATGTAAATTAAAGGGGAAAATTTTTTGTCTTCCTCACTTTTTTGGCCTCAAGCTGCATTTCCTTTCATGTTTTAGGAGTTTTATGTCATTATCGTTTAGAATAATAATGATTTTTCTCGGACACCCTGTGCATTGAACTACTGTCATTGAAAGTGACTTTTCCGCACTAAGAAGAAATAAATTTCAAAAAGTAAGTGATTTCAGCTCTCCCTATTTAACATGTTTTGAGCTATAAATTAAATGGTTTGCTTCTTTCAAAATTTCTAGACTTTAGTTCACACACAATTATGTTTTTCTCTTACAACTGAATTCGCAGTCGAAAAACGTACCCGCTAATAAGCCTCTTCAACAAGTTATTCAACAGTTGTGATTATGGGTGCAGGTCAGTGGATTCTTCAGTATTCTCTGAAAAACAATTATTTTGAAGTTTTAAGTGGTATATTTCATTAAGTGTTTTAGAAACTTGTTTATTAAGGATTTGTAACGCGTTATTTAATTCTTCTTTAGATTAACATATGCAAAACTGCAAAAGTACGGGTTAATTTCGCTTTGATTGGAAGAAACATTTGTCATGAGTTTTTGATGGAAGAGTAGCTGAATTCATCCGTATTATTTGTTTTTGTTACAGAAGTAGGCTTTCTAATGATAAAGACTGTGAATATTTTCTTTTCAATGCCATTTTTTCCCTTCTTCTGTATGAATTTCACGAAAATACATCTATCCTAAGTCCTATATCTTGATGTATTATTCTAATCATGTTTCAAAGGCTGAAAATATAGGTCTTTGATTTGCTGACAATTTGCAAGGGCTGTCTAAAATTAATAAGTTGCAACGTAGCAAAAATAATGATAAATGATATGAAGAATTTAAATTCTTGTTCTAATATTTCTATGTTCTAAATAAACTGCAAGCTGTTTTTTGTACTGTATGCTTCCATTTTTATTATTTCCGGGTTTCACATACTCAGAAAGATGATACATTTCTAATACTTCCAATTCGACTCAATGATTTCGATGCAAAATTTTTAGGTAAAAAACACTTTGGAAAAATATTTTTTTATTATTCCCATTATAAATGCGACTTTGAATATTTACTATTTACCTAAATCGCTGGACGGGTGCTGTATTCTATAGATTTTCTGAAAATGATTTTTAACAAAATCTGTACAACAGAGCCATAAATTATTAATTCCACACTCAAGAGAACACATTTTTCTGTCATCTTAACATTTGTAGATATTTTAATCCCTGTCCTATGGTATTCTCTGTTGGTATGCGCTATATTTTGTTTATGTATGTCTCTAAAAGTTAAAATACTCATGACTCTCAAAATTAGACTGATTTGGAATAGAGGGAAAATGTCTTTCCTCCTGTATTTCAAATCAAGCTTCTTCGTCATTTCGTTGTGTGAAGGTGTGTTTCAGTGTTTGAATTGTTACTTCAGGGTTAAAAGTGAGTCGTCATATTAATCCATAAATCCTTATGAAAAGAGTTTATTAAAGTTTAGGGAATATTACACATCATGTAGTTTCAAGAGTTTTGTCTTCAAACAAAGAAAGCCTTCATAAAAAATTTTTGAAAGATATTTACTTATTGAAGGTAATACTTAGTCAAGTGTTTACGAATGATAAGTATTTCCCCGGATTTAATTTTTAATTACTCGAAAGTTTTGACAAAAATTATGGACTTCTTTCACCTTCAATAAATTTTTTAACACACTACTTCCAAGGGCTTGTATAGATGTACGATTATCTACATTTCATGTTGTTGCATGTAGATGGCCATGACATAACTATTTACGAATATCTCCGCTAGATCAGAATCGGTTCCCAAGTCGATAAAGTAACACTTTGATACAATCCGAAGATTGATCAGCCGCTTTCAATTCACCAATTATCATCCATGCATTTGCTGCTGGCATATATTAAAGACATTGTTCGAAAGGCGTTTGGAAATATCATCCCTACAAACTTAATTGTGCCGAAACAAAACTGCATGTTTGCCATTCTTGACCTTCCAACTGTATTCATGAATTCGAAAATCACTGATTTTGACGCCATTCCTGTTGTTTTGCATAAAGACGTCTTATTCCAATATCTATGATGCTCTATATAGATTTCGACAGACTTAAAATATAATTTCAGTGTTATAAAACTGTTGCTATTTATTTATTAAAATACCTAAAAAGTGTGAGTAACGCTTTCAACATCCTTTATTGCATGAATAAAAAGTTTCCAAAAGATTTTTTACTTAACACTCAGGACTCCAACGGAACGGCTTTTAAAGAAGGCAGTTCGAGTGTCCTCCGAGATTAAATTAGAAAAGCATTCATATATATTTTAAAACGTACACCCAGAGCGGGAGGCTTAAATTATCTGAAAGGTGAATTTCGTTGCAGTTTTCCATCGCTTGTGAAGTCTGAGTCTAGAACTACAACGTAATGATCAAACGATTTCAATCTGCGCTTGCATGGAAGAAATGTATTATAGATTGTTGAATTATTCCCCACTTAATTTCTTTTATTCCCATAGTTATTTTCGAAATAAAAAATTTACCAGTATGCGTAACAAATACTTCTGCCCTAAGCGAAGTCGGCGCTCTATTTTCACCCAATTGCTTTCGAATAAGTAAAAAAAGTCCCATCCATTTCCTAGATGATGCCACTAAAAATTAGACAAGGAACATTCATATTAGAATCTGCTTATTTAGTTTATTTTTAATAAAGTCCCGGTGGAAGCGATAAGAATTCTATTTTAGGGCGGAGGTCGTAATTTCGAGTTCCGCCCCAATCTTGGATGAGGAAGACGACACCTGAGTAAGCAATTTTTGCATTTTGAAACTCCCACAGTTTTACTTAAAACGGATTTTAACGTTCTGCAGACCCCTATACACCACGAAACTTCCGTGGAATAGAGTGTTTAATCAGTGACCCTCCTGGAGCAAATTCAGACACTGTCAGGAGGCCACCGTATCCTCCTGGAGATTGCTGAAGGAGGTCAGTTTCAAGACTACTTCAGATTTGAAAATCATTCTCTATGCGTGTGCGTGAGTCAGGCTTGGTAATTATAGGTTGTAAATCTTCACCATACCTTTAAAACTTGTACGAGTTCAAATTTACTGCTTTATGAACTGACTTTAAATCTACCTTTATTTATTCAGTTAAAATACTAATTATAATTAGTATTCAGCAATGAAAAAATTGTCGGTAAAGCAAGTGGTGTTTTTTATAGTTTTTTGGATGTTGATTACTGGAAAAATAATGAAAAAATTCCATCAAGTACAGTTTCATCACAAATCACAATCTTTTTTTTATACGAATTTAGTATATTTTGGACCAAAAACGTATTATTTATGTTAGTTTGATAAACATATTTATGGACTTAAAATAGTAAATTGGTGGATTAAACTACTAAACAAGAAAGAAGAAACTATTTCAATCAAGAATATTCCTCTGAATCGGTAAATTGCCTATTAAACACAATACCTTCTCAAACTTTGCCTATCAAACTGAAACCGGATACCTCTCCTGCTTACACGTGTCTGACCTCCACCCCTTCTTCACACCCCTTTTCACTGACCTTATCTCTACTCCTCAATCAGTGTCTTTCTTTGCTCTGCGCTGTACACATGTGTTTATATTCCGACCTGTGAGTTATAGGTCATTATATTTTTACTTCTATTTTTTTGCATTAGAGATCAATGACTTCTAGAAGATGTGTTAAATCACTGAATTGTTTCTGCTATATTTGTGGTAACTATACAGTGAAAAAACAACGAAAAATCATTTCGAATTTTCTCAAAAAAGCCTATTACGTTTATTTTGGCATGAAATTACGCCATCAAGACAAGCCTTGGGCTCCACACAAAATTTGTTGTATTTGTGTAGAATGGATTCAAGGTAAAAATACAATCTTTTCGGTTTGGTATACCAATGGTTTGGAGAGAACCAAAAAATCATAATTATTATTGTTATTTTTGTACTTATGTAATGGGAAAGGTTTCAATCTAAAGAACAGAAAGCAAATATCTTATCTAACATTCCGTCTGCCATACGCCCAGTCCCTCGTGGACCTGGTATACCGGTTCCTTCCCCTCCAGTTATTGTGGAAAACATTTTTTATTCAGATACTGAATCTGAAATTGATGATGATGTTGATGAAGTATATGACTCCATTATAGCGAAGAACCTAAACTTTTCACTCAGTCCGAGTTGAATGATTTTGTCAAGAAGCAAAACTGAAGGAAGGTGTGTTTGTATGACCAGACCTTAGGAAAATGGTGAAAGTTGAAAATTTTCAGACTAAAATGGAAACAAAGGAAAAAAAGCCTGTAAATCTTTCAAAGTTATTACTAGCTTTCTTGGAAACAAAAAGGACTCAAACTACAAACCTATTGTAGAAGAGATGATAAAAATTTCAAGATTTTAGGCTGTAGTATGAGTTTAGAAGTTCATTTTCTTGATTCGCACCTGGACAGTTTTCCAGAAAATTTAGGTGCAGTTGGTGAGGAACAAGGTGAAAGATTGCACCAAGATATAAAGGAAATGGAGTGGCGATATCAAGGAAAATGTATTGTCAGCATGATAGCCGACAACTGCTGAATGCTACAAAGAGACAATCCCTGCAAAGTTCACAAGAGGAAAAGTGGCAAAGGACCTTTTGTGGTAAATAAAAACGTTATTAGAAGGACTTGTAACTTTATACATATACTTAAAAATTACTTGAACTAGGATATAAATGCAATTTATATGGATTTATGAATTAATGAAATTTAAATGAAATGTCAAAATTTCTCTATTTCAACTGTTTCCTTCAAAATATGCAATCACTTTGTAAAAAATCCTTACGTGATAGAAATAAATGGATTTCATTTTTAGAAGCAGCACTAAAAATAACATAAAAATCAGTCATCAAAATTAAAACATTTTTCACAAAGTAAATTTTTGCAGGCCTATGTTATAAATGAAGATTGGAAAATAAATTGATGTCCCCCAAGTTCTGGTCGAATAAATATTGCAATCCTGTTGTTAACAATTCCGAAACAAAGCTGATGATATTTGATAAGTAATTCTATGAATATAATAGTAATAAATAGATATTTCTCTAATTAAAAATAATATTTGTATATTACTTAAAAAATTCATATGAAGATTTGATTTCAAAGTTTTTTATAAAATTCTAACTATATTTCATCCTTCTTTAAAGCTTAGAATTTAAGCTATTGTAATTATTTTTGGGAGTATATCGTCGTCAGATCTACTGTAATGTTGTTGGCATTTGAATGCCAAAGGAACCCAAAGGAATGCTTTAGAACACATTTTTAATAAATATTTTCAAAATGTCTTTTATTGGAAATCGGAGAAGGTACTGAAGATCACCATTGCAGACTTTACTGTCTTTTTCAAAAGCATTCCATTAGCAGGAAAATTAAAATAAAACACAAAATAAGCTTTTCAAATCCTTTCTGAATTTGAAGCTTTAGCGTAAGAATTATACCTTGCACAGCATTTTTAAGAAAATCGAAAGATGAATAAAGGTATTATTACATAAACGAATATAAAAGTATGATTGTACCGAATTTCGAAAACACATATATATCATAATTTTTATGTTGTTCGCAAGTGATTTTAAACCTTTATTTGTTGAAGAAACTTAAAAGAGGGGTTAAACTTAAAAAACCTCTTGAGGGAACTTAAAAGCAGAGATTTTATCACACTTATATCTTTGTAATATGACCGTATATCAACATGTTATTTACCAGGAGTTGTTTAGTATAGTATTAATTGTAAGAATTGTTTTGTTTAGTATTAATTGTAAGAATTGTTTTGTTTAGTATTAATTGTAAGAATTGGTTGAGAGCTGGAAGCGGAAGGAAGTTATTTTAATTAATTTTAAAAATTGTTCTTCTTTCCTATAATTATTCTAGATCAAAACTTATTTAATGATAAAAATGAAAACTGTAAATTTTCTACTAAATTAATTCCTCATATGAAGGGTTAAACCTGTTCTTCCTGAGTGATCCCAATATTTCTTACAGCAAATAATGTCTTCCAGAATCATGCTGACTTGAATTCACTATTTCATAACTAAATTTTAAGCTGCTTCACTTGATAAAGTTAAAATAAAAAGAATAAAGATTATGAGAAATTGAAAACATGTTCCTAAATTACGTCAAAGAAACATTATATCTGTTCTGATGAACATTCTGAAATGAAAACCCAGAAAAATATTAAAGAAATTGACGAAAGATTTGTTGATAAAAATACTTTGGGTAACATAAAAAAGGTTTTAATTTCAGTTAAAACACGTAATAATTATTAATAAAATTTATATCGAATTTACATCCTTTGAATCATTTTATTTTGATATCGAAAATATTTTTTTGTCGCAATCGACTATAGACCTTCTGAAATTAAATAGATATTAGGAATTTGTAAAGACCATCTGTGTGTTGAAATGCCTTTTCAAGAAATATCTTTAAGATTTTAGTTGTACAAGCAGAAAAAGTTGCTGAAAATTGACAGTGCAGGTTTAAGTATTTTCCTTAAAAAATTGATAGCACATATGAATTAGTCGGACATTTGAACAGCAATGCTTTAAAATGTCGAGAGAAGCTTTTCTGTAGCCTTTTCCGAGAACTTTCATTAATGTCTAAAGATAAATTTTCTCAAACGTATAAGTGGACGCAAGTGTTTCAAATTTCGAAAATATAGTATAATTATATAGATAATTATTTCGAAAATATAGTATAAATAATAGTATATCATATAATTTTAGCTGTAAACATTTCCTTTCGCACAGCATACGAGGTGTCACTACTAGAAATAACGAGACACATAATCTAAAACAATTTATTTTCAAATTTTACAAATTTGATATTATCACCTTTATTTTACTCCCCTCCTAGATCCTTATATGGCTCCATAAGAATTTTCCAATTATCGGATTAGGACTTCGAGTTAATAACCTGAAAGCCCTTTCCTCCTCTCCGTCGCTTTTGCATTCACAGTCTCATATCTAGTTTCTTTAAGCGCTGGGTTCCGCTTAGGAAACAAAGAAAATATTACACGGCTAGATCAGGTTCACACGTTGGTTGTTCAACGATAAAGATACCTGTTGCCAAAGACGTATTTAATTGTTGGCTAAGGCATTATCATGGAGAATAAATCATAATCTGTTTTCCGCAGGTCAAGTCTTTTTCTCCTTAACCGTTAAGGTGAAATAGTACAGACATTTGTGTCTTATTGCCGCTTGATTTGTTGAACTTTAAGTACCAGTTCAATGTGCAAAAACCCTTCTATCTCAATAAAATTTTGGCAGCCAGGTCATGGGGCTTTGTCAGTTTCTTTCTCAACCCTCCTTGTACTTGTAAATTAGTCAAAAACTTGTTCGTCTGCTGGGCCTGAACTGACTTGTGTTGTCTTGTTAGTAATATTTGTATAAGAATCACCTTTTCCTTTGAAATGCGTGTTGATACTGATTGTATCTAATCCTGTTCTACAATTTTATGACATTTTGCTTGAAAAATACATTGTTTCTTAAGTTCTGCATGACTATGTAGGATTTCCGAGTTAGAGGTGAGAAATGTTGCGAAATCTGGGTTAATCTTTACTTATCTTTCAGCTATTTGTATTACCACAACATTCGAAAAATCAGAACAAAGCGTTAAGGAACTTTTATTACACTGGGTTGCCGTTTTTCTGGTGACCTATCGCTCTTAACTCGAACAAAAAGGCTTTTTATGTAGATTATGAAGGCTACATGAATGTGTCATTGCTAAGAAGTCCTTAAAATGCTTCTTGAAATGAGGCATTCCGAGAGGAATGACCTGTGCTTTTAAAATGTGAAGTTGGTTACAAGAGATCTTGGTATTTTTTTAATGCCCGAAGAAGATTTCGGTTACAGTAAGCTTAGATATGTACGAGAAAGCAAATGTTTTTTCTTCATCCGATACGTCTTCAGCACATGCTTGGGGATAATTATGGGTAAATGATTATTTAAAAACAGAGCATTATTTTTAAAAAAATATTATGAAAATACGCGAAATAAACAGGGGTCAAGAGGTTACCTTACAGACACGAACTTTATATATCGAATAATGATCGTATATTCCAATGAAATTTGGTACACGCATGTTGTATATGCGATAAAATGTTGCTCACACATGTCCTAAACCCAGGGGCAATTAAGTTTAAATTACACAATAAAAAGAAATACGATTTTTCAAACATAAAAATTAGGCTTAAAATGGGTAGAACATGAAACTTAGATTTTTAGAACCTTCCAGCTAACAAAGAGCGGGAAAGTCGTCAGGCTTAACCGCCCTACACACCTTGGCATTTGTCGGAAGTTTACCTAGAAATTATTGCTCCCATTCCGGCAGCAATGTTCCGAAGCACTTCTTCAGTACTCTGTAAAGAGTGGTCATAAATTAATGGAATCAGAACAAAAATTAATAAAGAACTGATAATGTTAGAGCTGCGTTTCTTTTTATAAACTAGAGAGCAAATAAAAAATAATTTATAATAAGTGGCGTACTGTTACGAGATTCTAAATTTGCTACCGCGGGATATTTCCATATGTAATAGCTACCGATCAGTAAAAGCGTATGCGAGTTTTCTGGTTTCCTTTCCTAGTTTTTCTTGAATATATCAAAAACTATTTGGTTTCAGAACTACAATTGATTTAACAAATTAAAGAATGTCAAATTCCCTACAAATACGTGCTTTTATTTTTTTTAACTTTCTTCAATAGTTTCGCAGATAATGACTGTAAAAATTGGGAGTTGTCCAATAATTTACGATCATCTAAACCACCGTATTTAAGACGTCACGTACAATTTATAATCGATTCCATCACCCAGATTCCAGCTTTTGATTGGCAGCATTCGTAACAATCGAGCGACGTCCGATTGAGACTGCCCATTTTCAAGCTTACAGATGGCTCTCCATTATAAAATTCAAAACTTTTTCATCTTTCTTTGAAACAGCTGTTCTATGTTGCTATAATCTATGGATCGTAAAGAAAGTGAACCTTAATCTAATTTGCTTGGTCATTTGCACCTGTTAAGATCTTTTGTATTATTGTTGTTGCATTTTTACCTTCCGTGTAAATCAGTTTGGATGTAATATTGTGTTGTTATCGGTATTATAGTTGTATTAACTTAAATTCCCCCACAGATCGAATCATTTACATAGAGGTAGACTGCGTTTGTGTGAGCAAATAAATTAAGGATTTACTTTTCTGTGTAACACTAGCAATGATCGGATTTTTCATAGGACCAAGCGCAGAATATAATGTTTAACGCGATTAATAACAAAATGTTTTTACCTATTTTCTTTGCATGTATTTATAATATCTAAAATAGCTGTGCCCACTTTGTTGTAAGTATGTCGATTCTGTTGCAGAAATGCTTTTAGTATAATTTTAAAGTAAAAAAATCACAACATTTTAATTAAGGTTTTAATTTATTTAAAACTATTATTTGTGTCCAGCTGAATATAGTTCCAATTTTAATTAACTCTATTTGATTTAAAAGTTTGAATTTTGCATTTTAAAGTACAAAAAATAGCAATAATTCTTTTCACTATCTGTATATACATTACACCAAAATACATTTATCTTGTAATTTTAAAACATTCATATGAAAGAAATGCTCATTCGTTTGTATTTCACAGATTGTTTTGAAAAATAAAATGGATTTTGCAATACTTAAATGTGTAACAAAGCGGACAAAATCTCCCGTTACCAATAAACAAACTATGAAAATCGGCTATTAGTGGAAATATTAGCTAATAAATTTTTACAATGCATATAAATTCAATCGTTTTGCAATTATTTGATATTAATTATAGTTAGATTAGTTAAGTTTGAAAGATCAAATGAACCATTTTCACTGGAATGACATAAAGAAAAATGTTTCCCTAACCTGTCAATTGATATCCTTCAAAGTTGTTATTATTAGAATTTTCGTTAGTATTATTTCTTATAGTGTGTGATGTTTTATTTTTTATGATATTTTTTAAATAATTCATTGTTAAAAATGTTGCAACCAACGGAAGAATGTTGTCCATGACCAACTGTAGGGAAACAGTGAAAAGTAGTACGGCTCTTGTTTTGTTATGATTTCCGTACGCTACGTGCGAGAGCTATAAACGACGTCACTGGTCCTCACAGTCAATGATATTGGCTGATTTCCTGCCTTAGGTGTATACAAGTAGGTTTTGTAAATATGCAACCCGGTTCTTAAAGTAAGCATCTCCTGAAATGGCATGAAGAAATTTCAGGTGTCGTCCGAGAAAGAATCTCACTTTTGAGATATTAAATGATGGAAAAAATATAAACAATTTTTAAAATTTTTTCGGACTCTGTTTCCATACTTTAGAAATAAATAAAAAAATTATTAATAATAAAAGCGTTATTTGGGCTTAATGCTATTTAACTACTATCAAAGTGAAGAAATCTGATACAGAAGATTGACAAATTTTGAAGAAAGTTAGTAATACGTATTTAATTTCATCTACCAGAAGAAAAGCGTAAGTTGGCTGAAAGGTTGAAAATAAATGGCATAGTTAAAATTTAAAATTTGAAACAAATATGTTATCTGATCCCGTATGTGAAAAATAATCTCTTTCTAATTCACAATTTTGCGTACTTGCGTAGATTTCCAGCATTAAATCAGACCTTTTACCGAAATTATTCTACCACTCAGAGTTTCAAATGAAACACTTTTTAAAAGAGAGTGAATACTGCTCGGCCAAAATCATATCTCACTTTCAAACAATCTTTCATAAAATGGTGTCCCGAAAGGAGGGATGCCTTAAATTTATTAAATGTGAAGATATTTTAAACTAGTTTGCTTTCACTGAAAATTTTAATTCTTTTCCGGCGTCTTGAATCTTGAAAGGAAAACAAGGGAATTTAGTGGGAGTTTTCCTAGAACCGTCGGCAATACACGCTTGGATACCTGAATAGGAGTTCAAACAATCGTAGTGCGGATTTAAAAATAAAGTTATTAATTTTCAAAAGTTTGAATGTGCAGCCATTTATTATGATCATAATTATGAGAATAGAATTACCTATATTTGACGTTGCAGATATTTAAAGAAATTAATTCAAATGCAATGCACGATAGGAAACTTTTAATTAGAGACTATTGAAGAAGGCCCAGCTTATATATATATACATTATCTTTAGATTAGAATAGAAGTCAATATTTTTTTGGGTCAATGCTTGTAGGCGATTGTTAGACGCCGTTCTTCTATATCTTGTACAAGAAAAGCATGCATTAAGCAATCATACAAATGGTTCAACTTTATCTAACAATAATTAATTTTATAGCTGCTACGGCAGCTGAATTAAAATATCATTAATTAATAAATTCAAAATTGTAAAATTAAGTCCAAAAATGTTGTTAATTAAGCAAATGTGTTATTTAAAGCAATTTTATATAAAGTTTTACATATATGATTAACAGGTTGATAAAATTTACGCCGTTAATAATTTATTGCAATAATTTTTGAATATCAGTTTTAAAATTTAAAAGCAGTTGTGCATTCTCTGGTTTTAATAAAATTCAAGCCGCATTGGCATTTCCTTATAACTGAAGACTTACAAGGTGTGACTTATAAGTAGGGTGAATCAACCCTCAAATCGAAAATGAGAACAACCCGATTATCAGCGACACCTTCCAAGTGTTCCGTATTATTCTGTTATTAATAAAATAAGTGGCTTCGAGCGCCTGTGAGTCTTGATAAAAATGCATTGCCTTAGTGACTTAATAATATGAAAAAAATTTCTAAATGCGTAGGTTACTCACTGTCCTAGCTACTGAAAATAAGTAATTCCCTTTAATCACAATTTATTACATATGCCACTAATCAAGCTTTATTATGACTGTTATAAGCGTATGCAACTCTTTGATGGTTTCTAGAACATGCTGTTTTTCACATGTATAGAATATTCAACGTTAACTTTTTATAATTTAAAGGTAATATTTGAATGTTTAATCTTTGCAAACCGGCATTTCAAAGAATTCTGCTTCCAGAAGATTCGGAGCTTAGTGTTTATTTGATTCTTTCCAAAATGTAAGCTATTTCAAACATTTTTTTAAAAAAATAAGCAAGAGGAAAAGTGAAGGAATTCGCGCAATCAAAGACTTTTGATGAAAGCCCAGTTTATGGTAGCAACAGATATGAAATTTATAATGATATGAGTTTTTTTCTTTAATATATCATAAAAAATTATAAACTGGAATATATACAGTTTTATTAAGAAATATAAATATTGCCTTACCCTAGAAAATGCTAAAAGATAAGCACTAAATAACGGCCGAAATAAAAGGATTCATCAGCTGTCGTGAAAAAAATAGATATAAAAGCTCTTTTCTTATCCTTTCTGAAAAATTATTTAGAGATATGCGATTAAAAATTCGACAAAACTTTAGTTAATCAACTGATTTTGTAATAACGTAAAAAATTATTCTTTGAGCAAGAATTTTACAATTAATATCTATTGGTACTATTGCTTTATATTATTATTAAAATGTAATATTAATTTTAGTATTATATAAGTATGATTAATTTCAAAATAAGTAGGAAGTTGAGCTTTCTCCTATTTCAATAAATTCTATCATGCTGGTAATTTACAATGTAGAGAATATATTTCGGGAAGTAAGCAATGTTACAGCAATTACAATTTATTTTGCAAATACGATATGTAAGTTATTTCTTCGGGACACCTTTTAAACAATTATTATAGGTTTTTATCAATGCTGCTAATTATCTGCGGAAGCTTCAGTGTCTTCGCAGGAATCATTGTTTTTACAGGTCTGAGTGGTAGGACGCACGTGCAGTTCCGTAAACCTCTTCTATAATGCAAAAGAGACACAAGGCTTTGCTCAGCATTTCCATGTAGTTTGAGCTGTCAACGATTCCATATATTTCATGCCATCTGTATTGCTTAAGCTAAAAATATTCCCCTCCTGTGAAACAGTATATTTACTGCTTTGTAGGAAGAATCTTTTTCCAAAATATAAATGAAATCAGGATTTTTTTTCTATTCCCTAATGTGCAACTTGCATGTGCATAATTGCAGAATCGCATCAATAGCAAGTGTGTGGAAGCACTTGAAGCACATCTATAATATGATTTTTCTGTAATTTTCTATTTCTAGGAGTAATAAGAATGAATCTTTTTCGAAGACTGCTAAATTTCTGTAGGTTTAGTTGAATTGAGTTACATTTACGTTCCATATGATGAAATATGAGGACTATTTTTGGACGGCAGTCGTAATTTGGAATCGCTATAAGGTGACGAGACTTTCTACAGGCCCGACATGTATACCTATAAATAGATCTCAACAGTGAAGAGCTCTTCATTAAGTCTTTGACTTATAATGTCCAGAAAATGACTTGGCTTCATCTGTATTATAAAGAGTAGGAACTTCGTTTGTAACAGCCCTGCTCAGCTATCCGTTTGTTGAAACTATTATTCTAATCGCATCAGCGAGTTTCTTAATCACAACTTCCGCTGTCTGCTCTGCATTCAGTATTCAAAAGGATATTCCGCAATGCTTAAGCATCTGGAGAGAACAACTGGCCATCGGTCTATAAACTGTCCACACATCATTCAAGGAAAAATCTCTTACGGCCCATGAAATAACTTGTGTAGAACCGCGGCAACAATTTTTTCCAGTTCTCATCTTCTGATGATCTTCCAAGTCCAGGAATCCTGGTCTATATGGCGTCGTGCATTGAATGCCACGTATGGATAATTTGTTGGTGTCATATCTCTTGGATGAACTTCCTGGTAGTAGTGTTTATTGTTCTAATCGGTTCTCTAACCTCGATACCAACATTCGAGAAACTGATAAATAACCATTTAATAACATTCTCTTGACATTCATCAGGTTGAAGCCTGTAGACGCGCGTCCTCTCCATCTTAATCCAATTTTAAAGCTGGCTATAGCATTCTTATTCGCAGTTTAGAAATTTCTAAATGTCTAACATTTTTCTTGGCATTTTGCTTAAAAGATACATCGTTGCTTAAGCTTTCCATGCCATTGTAGATTTTTTGAGTTAGATGAAAATAATGTTGGAAAACTATGGTTATTCTTTAATTTATTTTTAGCAATTGGTATTACCAAAGCACCCTGAACATCTTGAAAAACGTTTCGATACTTTTACAGTATTCACTCAGAAATGTTTTCGAAGCAATTTTTGTGTATCACCACTTAGAACTGCAATAGAAATGCTTTTTAAGAAGAATATTTTGCTGTTTCTGGCTTATAGGAATGTAGGTGATATTTATAGTTTCCTGAAAAGGCATTCCGAAACGGTTGCCTTGTTCATCGAAAGGAAGTTTTCGGTCTGATTTCGCTTAAGCCTCTAATTTATTTGTGGCCATCATTAATCTAACTTCGAAAGGGTTCCATCGAAATCCATCAGGTATGTCTTCAATTTATGCATGGATGCAGAAGTTTGGACACAGAAAATGTTTAAAAGATATATATTGAATTACGTGTTAGAACTCAGATAATAAAAATGTCAAGAAAAAAAAGAGGGAATTCGAGTAGAGACTGGATGTTCTTCATTATACTAAAGGAAAAACCTGTTAAATTTCTTAATTCTTTTCTCGCAAACTGCATTTCATTTCACCTTTTCATATTTTTGTTATTAATGCGTGGAATAAAAAAGATCTTTCCCTGATAGTACATTGAACTGTTGGCACTGAGTGTAACACTTCCGCAGTAAGACGAATTAAATTTCGAAAGAGGAGATTTTTTCCCAACCTACTGAAAATATTTACAGGAATAAATCGAGGCTTGCGTCTTATAAAATACTAAATTTTAATTGAAATAAACTTACTTCTTTTACTTTAATAACAATCATTCATTCATTCAACACCCAGGGAAGACGATTCAACCTTAAGATTTCAGAGTGCAGTTTAACTTGTAATCTTAAAGCTGATGTTGTTCAGAAATGGTAGTTACTAATATTTCTCATCAACAAGTTGAGTCATGTAGCTGCCAAACTGGTCATCTCCAAAACAGGTCTTCAGAAAAGTGGATTTCTATTACATCTATCCAAAATGAGATTTAAATAAAATTGCATGGAATTTGAAGCGTTTGGGCAGCGTGATTCATTGTGGAGTTTATGGTAATGAGGCATGAAGAAGAGGGTGGAGGGGAGATTATTTAAGGTTTTGATTTGGAGATGGACAGTTTTGAAATCTGAAATCTAAATGAATACTTCAAATTGTAAAGAAAAAGGATAAATAATAATTGTCTCAAAATATTATTGAAATAAGGAGGTATCCCATAAAAAATATCCAATCATAAAAAAATCACATTTTCATGGACACATGATTTCCAGGATCTCACTATAACAGTAAATACTATTATTTCTCACACGCTTGAGTTTTATTCTGAAAGTAGTGAAATTCCATGAACCTGCGCATATTTATGAGAGAGATCGTAGTGTTCATTTTTGGCTAAAATACCGCTGATTTTCGGTCTGTCCTCTTTTCTTAAAGTGGACAGAAAAGAGGACATTTGCCTGGTCTTTACTCCTCTCTAGTCTCACAGTCGCCATCCACATTCGTTTTCATACATAAATAAATTAATTATTACAAATAGAGTAAACATATCACAGTGTCCACATTAGCAGTTGTAAGCCCGTGTTTGGCAACGTTTCATGAAACAACATCTGCTATATCTGGCAGATTTGTAGGTGGCTGGTTTTAAATTTTTAAACATTAGTGGAAATGGCCAGTTCCACAGCACTCCTTGATTTTGAGGCTCATTTTAAACATGGATAGTGCCAGGGTTTAAACATTTTAGTGTTTTCAAGTAATAGAAGACATCATATACACTTAAAATCTTTGGAAAAAAATAAGAGAGAACCAAATTTCCAACTACACGACACAGTTATTCTTCATTTTAGATTATAGGAGAAAGCCAGTGCATACTTTCTTAGAAAGAAATTTTTGTCGAAGTGTTTTTGAAGAGTTTACAAGGAACACGTGCGAAATATTCAATTCGTTTTATTTATTTTGAAGATTAAAATATGTGAAATCGAGAAAGTTCTGTTTGGTTTCATTGTATTTGCGAGAATAATTAATCTTTCGAAAAGTTTTTTATGGAGTTCTTGATTAACAGTAACTGATAGGATATCCTAAGTGATATATGAGAATGGATTATGAGTTTCTGGTATAGAAGCAGACTTCCTTAAAGAATAAAAATATGTATCGTTTCCTTTCAGCATCTTTTCTTTTTTGTTTTCTTCTACATTGCCTTTCACGAAAAGCATCTATTGCCGATTATCCTGATGTGTTATATATATTCACTTCATAAAGCGGGAAAAATATGTCTTTGATCGCCTGTAAATTGGCACGGGCAATCTGAATGTCACAATTTGGGAAACTGTAACACAAAATGATATAAAGAAGTGAAATTCATGTTCTAATACTTCTTAACTAAAGTTCAGAATAAACTACAAACTGGCTTTTGCTCTGTGGCTTCAATTTTAATTATTCCCGGTTTTAATATTTTCAGTAAGATGGTACACTTATAATGGCGTCTAGTTCTGTTTAGTGATTTCGAATAAATGTAGAATTTTTCTGCTTAAAACCCCTTGTAAAATTTTTTTTCATTATTATTATTGCCTTATTAAATGCATGTTTCAATCTTTAACATTTATCTAATGGACTCCACAGACGACAGAAGATTTTCTCTGCATATTATTTGATAGAAAATCTGTACCGCTGAGCCATAAAGAATTAATTTCGTACCCAAGAGAAAAAAATCGTTCTCTCATCTTAATATTGTGTCGACGGATACGGTAAGGCTTCGGTTTTGGAGTCGGAGCTTTCCAGGATGGAAATCCGATTACACTGAAGATCCACCATTAATATGGGAATGTTGCTCGCTAAATCATTCCTTCGTGTCAATGTCCTTCCTCTGAAGTGGTGCGGAAGTCTGGACAGGTGGTGCTAGCTAAGGTGTGTCATCCTTGCCATCTGAAAGAGATTCAAAATTACGAGGTCTGTCCGAAGATATCCTTCGTTCTGCTTCAAATCGAGAGGTTAATTCTATTCTATTATTCGGCATATAGTTTACTCCCCTGTCCTAAGTTATTCCCCGTTGACTTGGACAGTAGTTTCTTTTTAAGAGTCTGCAAAAGTAAGAATATCGAAGTCTGTCAAAATGAAATAGAGAGAAAAGAAATCTTCTCCTATATTTCAAGTCAATTTTCTTCGACGCAATCTCAATTATAAACCGTCATTTCACTGTTTAAAAGTGTGTTTGAATATCTCAATTTATATTTAAATGTTAAACTAGAGCCGTCCATTTAATCCTGATAAACACTTCTTAAATTTGCTGAAATTCTGTTAAATTTCTATAGCAGAAATAAATCCCGAAAGATAAAATCAAATTTAGTAGATGTTGCACCGCATGTTCTTTAAATATCTTTGGTTTCAAACTAAGAAATCCTTTAAAAATTTAAAATAAGTGATTTATTTGAGGTAATATTTCATCTAGTATTCTGTGTGTATGAATCATAATTATTTTCTGCAATTTTCTTTCACTGACTTTTGAAAATGTGGAAAAGATAACGCATTTCTTGGATTTTCAATAAACATTTTTAATACACTTCGTAGAGCCACTATGGAAATGTGATGATCATAGCCTGGTATTATTTCTCTGAAATGGCCCTGACTCACTATTTTAAAATATCTCCGCTTAATCGGATTCCAAGTCGAAGCTGCAATACCAAAATATGACGCAGCCTTTTTAAATTTGCCAATTGTCAGACATGATTTTGATTCTGGCATATCTACAGACATTGGGAGAAATCCTTCTGTGAAAATATTCTAATAAAATTAATGCTACGCTCAGAAAAAGCATAATTTACGATTGACAATATTTTTCATGCATTCGATACTTACGTATTTTGACGTCATTCTTGCTTTTTTGCATAAATATGTATTCAACAATATCCTTGAAGCACTGTATAGAATTCTTTAGATTTAAATTACATTTTTGCGTTAGAAAAATGTTGCGAAAATTTGGTGATCTTCCAATTTGTAATTAAGTTATTTTTAACAGAGTTGTTAATTAAGTTCTCTGAAAAGTGTGAACAAAGAGTTAATTCCTTTTTACTGCATCAATTCAGAAAAGACTCAGAAGTTTTACTACCTTTCACCACTCAGAACTGTAAAAGAAATGATTTTTAACATAAATCTCAAGGTTTCACTGACAAATTTCAGTTAAGAAAAATATAAGTTTTGACAAAGTGTCCAAAGCGGTATTCTGTTGCAGGTTGTCTTACATCGCCTATGGCTATAACTGTTTTGCGGAGTGATGAAGCGTAAAATTGCAAAGGAAAGAAACATATTTCAGTAGTTTTTATTTTGAAACGACTTGAATCTGCTCTTGGATACTTTAGGATTTACTACAACATAACTGTGGAGGGCGGAATTTCAGTTTATACACCAAACGATGCAACTACTTTCATCAAATCAAAAACGGAAAATAATTTCGGCCGAGTCAGCAGAAGTTCCCTTTTAACATCAAACGGTTCATATGGCAGTAGTTTATTTCTTACAATATTTCTCTTCACAATATAGGCATTTGTATCAAGAGATACCGTATCAGATGCGGGTATACCATGGGGAAATTCATATTCATGCAACTGTTTGGTCAAAATGTTAAGAATTTTCTGAGGGTTTTTTCCATCTGTTACGCCCCAAATCTTACTCGAAAGTAATTTTCATCTTTTTCTTATGTTTAAAATATTGCTTATTACTAATAACATACTGGAAACAAAACAGTTTGCTTTTGGAGATAAAATAATTGTATATAAGGGTGTATACATCGATATAAAATATATATAAAGATATTTCAGAAAACATGTTTTCTCCGCCATCTTGAAAAGCTTTGTGAGAAATTATTTTTTATTTCTAAAGAAGCCAAAAGAAAATCTTGGAGAATCTTTTAAGATTTACAGTCTTCTCTTCAATAGAGGTTACTAATGAATATTCTAACAAATAATGGACATATTCAAAATTTTCTTCCTTTCGAACTATTATTTCTCCTTAATTTTTAAGTTTCCGTAAAGTCTTAAAACTTCGAATTTTAGTTTCCAATGCTTTTTTATCTCATCGAAAACCTTTGTAATGTCTTCTTTACTGAAAATTTAATTTGCTTCCAGAGAGCTGCTTTTGCTTTCGATCTAAATTTATTTTGAGACAAACACATGCGTGGTATCTGTTTGGTAAATTGTTCTCGTTCTTATTTCTCATAATTTTCTGTAGTTTATCTTCGCTAAGTATATAGATATTTTCTTATTGTACAGAAATAATTAATTTAATGATTTAATTTTCATCAGATTTATTCACCAGTTTAGCTCATTTCATACTGATACAATGGGTATTCGCATTGTCAAAAATCCCCTGAAAGATTTAGTTTTTTCTTTCAGAATATAATTACCAAATGGAATATTTATATTCATATGTAAAAAGAAGTGTTATGAATTTATGTTTACCAGAGTCACATACAAATACCCTCCAAATATTAGCACCGAATCTTAGTTTTAACTCTTATCATTAATCTTAACCCTTTGCACTCCGAAAGATAATTAGATGCATAATTATAACAGCGTGAGTGTATGGATTGATTTAGTGATTCAGGCAACTGGAAAATGTTATTATTAATTTGTTTCATTTCCTAAAAATTAATCTGTGTAATTTGTGATATTATATGGTTTTTATAATAAGGCTACCCAACAAGAATGTGAAAAAGATGCATCAATCAGAAAGTCTAGTCACACTAGACATATTAGTTTAAAGGGTTACAAATGAATGGTGGCAATAAGGAAATTGCGGCAACATTGGAAACAATTAGGACCTCTGTAACAGAATGCAATGAACGTAAAGAGATCGTCCGACCTCAACATTTTGATGAATCTCCAAGTTTTAAATTTCCCTGAGGCAAAAAAACACAATTTTGGGATTATGCTTTTCTCTCTGTTTGTCTCCGAACATGAAAGCTCAAAAATGCAATGAGATATAGGTATGAAATTCGGTAGGTGGCCTCTTCACTAAATTTGTAGATATTTGTCCAATTTCAGCCGAAATCTGTTATTGGAAAATGTGTCTGTTCCTCCGTCCACATCCTTGTGAAGACGATAACTCAGAAACGCAAATAGCTGATTTATGTAATATGTATTTTGGAATTACCACTAAAATTGTATATCTCTATCAATATTTTACAACCAATATGTCAGAAGGTTGATCGTCTGTTGGTCAGTGCATTCGAGATGATGTGAACTCAAAAATGTGCCTGCTTAGACAAATAAATTTGGTGTGTGATCTCGTTAATAATATTGCAGATACCCAAAAATCTGGTTATTTAAAATATTCTGTTTTCTACACTGCAAAATAATGCCTGAACTTACAAAAATTCAATTTTTTTCTTATGGTCATTAAGAATATACGATTGCTAAACTCTGAATAAAGCAAATAACATTGATAAAAGAAATTTGTCTGTTCTTTAACAAAAGGGAATGAGAACAGTCTCACAGATAATTGATGGAGTCCATCTTACTCAGCTGATAGTCAATGAGCTTTCAAGAATGCGTGAGCAAATCTCTTCGACAGAAACCAACACCTGAGACACAGATCAAGCAAAAATAAAAAAAAAGACAGTTGCAAGTTTGACTGAAGGTCTCGATTTAGTTGAAAAAAGTGTTTAAATCTTTGGAGAAAAGAGATTTTATAGCGATAGATATTTCAGCTTTTATACAAGAAATAAAAAAATTCTATCAGCTTCCTAAAAGCAAATTTTAAGTTCAGGGCAGAAAAACAATATTTGCCAACCGATTTTAATGAGTCATCAAAACCGAAATATATTTGTTTTGGGCAATTTCTTTTCTTTTAATATGTGATTCAGAGCATGAATATATTCAAAAAATGCATTCTTCATTAAATATTATCCTTCCAGATTTCTGTTTTTCTAGCTATTGCAGCCAATTAATTAAAATTTGCATGTATTTATATGAAAATTTTGATCCCTTACTGACGCGCACATGGTCGGTCACACTTATCGCGTAACTTCGGTTTATCGCGAAGTTGCGAAGCACAAAACACGCCTTATGTTGTTAACGTAAGAAAAAGTCGATGAGAAAAAATTTCCTTTGATTAATAGTAGCTACATACAAAAATTAAGAATCGAGATGTATCCGGAGAAAACAGTCAAAATTTGGATTATTTCGGCTGATCCTCTGGTCATCGGTCCAATTTCTTACCCAAATGTGCTTGACGATTAACACAAATCTAGTTCTTTGCTTAAAATTAAAAATAATGGATTTTGTTCTACAAATTAACTATGAATCATTATCCAAATTATACAGTAGCTACTGGAGATGTAGAGAGAGAAACATGAATTTGTTGCACCCTTCAGTTAACTTCGTCTGTTTTTTTCCATGAAATAGCCAAACATTTTACGAAATATCATATCTGCATTCATAATAAAGTTATAATTTGGTATTTATATTATATGAAATTTTCTGTTTGTTCCTTTCATGAGGAAAATTAGACATTTCATGATTTAGATAACGCCCTCATTTAATGCCTTATTTGTTTCTAAACGTGAATTTCAATCGAAAATACTAGAGTGTTCCCAATTTTAAAAGTAGCTGCTCAGATGTTTGTATTTAGTCTTTATTTGAATTTACATTTTATGTGCCTAACATATCTTTTAAATACATGCATCAAAAATACAATTCATAAGTCAGTGCATTTATTGAGAGTAATTACGAAACCAGAATTTCAGAAAATTGCAACAATAGACCTACACAACCATAGTGCAATTTGAAGTGAATTAAACAATAAATATTTTTAGAAATGCTCTGTTTCGTATTTGTTTAGATCAACACACAAACATTTCAATAGTAAAAAGAATATTGTTGTAATCTAAACAATCAAAGGCAGTTTATTGTTTTTCGTCATTTGTAGTTCTAATTTTAATAGATAAGCAGAGAAAGCAAGTGCTATTAAGAAACTTGAGAAAACATTTGAAATATTTTGTCATTTAATTTCAGTTGAACGAATACCTTGATACTAAATAGGGAATCCATCATAAAAGGTTTCGAAAACATTCGTAAGAATAATTTTATTTCTAGTCAAGTACTGTAGCTAATTAAAATCGGTCAATATTATTACCATTTTCGTGAAAATTTTCTAAGATGATAGTTTACGATAATTGCCATGTTTCGTGTAGCTGCAAAACTGGCCATCTCAAAAAAGGAAAGTTTTGGGAAAAGTCAAATTTCTGTCATATTTAGCCAATATGGTATTTAAAAAAGTATTTTCCAACTCGAAGGAGTTCATCAATATGTTTCTGTATTCAGTTTACAGTGACGAGATATTAAGAGGGTCAAATTGATTTATAATCTTTGATTAAACGTGTTTGTAGAAAATGGAACTGGCTAGTTTTAAAGCTACACGACACAATTTTTATATATTTCAAATTTAGATTTTAATGTTTGTTAATAAAAAAGTAAACACTTAAAAGATTCATATATATATATATGATATTTTTGAAATGGATTCTGAAACATAGTATCATCGCCAAATTTTTCGCAAACTGGACTTTTTCAAGCGATACCCATTCAAATTTAGTATAAGATATGAGTATTAAGACCAATATGATGGCTGCCATTAAGGTGACTGCCTACGTTCGGAACAAAATTTTTGAAAAATTGTATGTTTTAAGAATTTTTTTGGTTTTTTTATATGCATTATCAATTATAAACACAAAAAACACCAAAAAAGTTTTATAAATATAATATTTTTTGAGATATATGGGAATTTGTAGTAAA